>JACEGR010002034.1:0-142916 GCA_014170235.1 Listronotus bonariensis
ACAAATGATTTAATCAAAAGTATCTTAGATTATAAAAAAATTTATATATTCTCAGTAAGATTTTTATCAGCAACATGCTATTTTCGCAGATTTTGGATATGTCTCATGTATAGTTTTTCGCCCAAATAAGCTCCGTCGGCATCATTTACTAATAAAAATAACCCCTTAAAAAGATGATTGGCTGCAATAAAATCATTAACGGTAGTCGGGAGGGCACGGTTGTATTATACCTTTACAATACAACCGTGCTCTCCCGACTACCGTTTATCGTTTTATTGCAGACAATTTACTCTTTAAAGAGTTATTTTTATTAGTAGATCATGTCGACGGAGCTTATTTGGGCAAAAAACTATACACATAATTTAAACCCACACCCACACAATATTCAAGTGACTGGTTTCCAAGGGACTGGTTGTCCGAGGAACGCTGAGAAATATTAATTACTTACGTATTTCTGCTGGTTATCCAAGAGACACACATTAAAGCTTAACACTCTGTTTTACGAAACTTGTTCGACTAAGGCGGCAGCTATAATAAAAAAATGAAGATCGGTCAAGATCGGTCGCAATCATTTGTCAAGAATACCAACTTATCGACACTGTACACTCTACGCTATTTATATTTTGATTTTTAAAATTATTGGGGTTGTCCGAGGGACATACGGTTCGACGGACTTTTTGGGATATATAGATATAACCATATTATATTTTTTCCTAATAAATTTTCAGTTAATTAAATAAAAGCATTTTTTGGTACTTAGTATGAAGTTATTTATACAATACGGGGACAAAGAGTAACTTTATAAAAGACGCCACTTTGGAGCACTTGAGGGAATTTTAAAAAAGCAATAAATAACAAGCAAAAATAATATCAATAGGTTTTAGGTAAAGATTTGTTTCAATTAAAATTAATTTTAAAAAAATAATAAAGAGAAGGAAAATTTTATTTTAAATATATCTCTGTTTTACGAAACTTGTTTGACTGAGACGGCATCTATAATTTAAAAAATGAAGATCGATCGCAATCATTTGTCAAGAATACCAACTTACCGACGTGTACACACTACGCTATTTAAATTTTGATTTTAAAAATTATTGCGGTTGTCCGAGAGACATACGGTTCGACGGTCTTTTTGGGATATATAGATATGCCGAAGATGCCATACTATACAATTTTAATAAACATATCATATTTTTACTAATAAATTTTCAGTTAATTAAATAAAAGCATTTTGAAGTATGAAGTTATTTATACTATACGGAGACAAAGAGTATCTTTATAAAACACGCCACTTTGGAGCACTTGAAGGACTATTAAAATAGTTATTTATTAGATAAGTGAGTTATATTACATATAAGTCACGCAAGAAAAGTTTAACGTAATTTTCTTAAGTGACTTATATGTAAGAACTCACGTGTCTAATACAAAATTTTATCCAACACTTTCGTATAAATCGTTTTTAATATCGAAAATAATTTGAAAACGTCATCCATTATTTGTTACTTGTCATTATCAACATCAGCAACAAAATTTTGTATTGTCTATAATTCACTAGTGAGCTAAAGGGTACTTTAGCTCACTAGTGACTTATAGTACACTTTATATCCTCAAAATCTGATCAATTATGTAGATATTATATGTAAGTGTTGGATAAAAGCAATAAATAACAAGCAAAAATAATATCAATAGGTTTTAGTTAAAAATTTGTTTCAATTGAAAGTAATTTTAAAAAATAATAAAGAGAAGAAAAAATTTATTTTAAATACCAACAAAGTTGCCCGATATCGGAAAGTCTAAGCTTATCTGCGAAAATAGCATCCTGATAACTTTATTTGATTAAGAAAATTTTGACATTAAAACTAATCAAAATATGGACGCCACCCTGTATTTATATCGATATTATTAGGCTTTTTAAAAATGTGCCACTATCTTAAAAAAGATCCTTATATATATGAAAACAAAAATAATATAACTTCTATTGGACGTAACAAAATTAAAATAGAATTCAGTAATTTTAATGCAGCTAACAAATTAATTAACCACAAAACATGCATTTTAGATAATGAATTTATTGCCTACATTCCAAAATTTTTTGTTGAACGGAAGGGTATTATAAGAGGCATTGATACATATTTTTCGGAGGAATATTTGCTAAATGAAATTAAATTAGAATATCCTAATGCCATTTCTGTGTACCGATATACCCGCCAAATAACAGATCCACAAAGTAAAAAAGGTGAATTAAAATCAGTACCTAGACAAATGATATCAGTCTCCTTTCAGGGAACTCAATTACCTCGGTACGTCCATATAAATTCGGTAGAGTTTGAAATAGAACCATATGTTTACAAGGTTATACAATGCGAGCAGTGCCTGAGATACGGTCATGTATCGAGGAACTGTAAAGGTAAAGAAAAATGTAAAAAATGCGGTAGCATAGACACTGAGGAGAATAATAGTACATGTGATACAAAATGTATATACTGCAAGAGCAATTCTCATGTATCAACATCAAAAGATTGCCCCGAGTATCAAAATCAAAAGAGGATTAAAAATATTATGGCCCAAAACAATGTGTCCTTTGTAGAAGCAAAAAAATTAGCAGCAACCTCTCTTATATTAATGCGCCTACACAGAATCGATACCAAGCTCTAGCAGACCTCAAGGAATATCCAAATCTTCCTAACATAGGTTCTCAATTACCTTTTACTAAACCAAAAACTCAACATAACACATATACACCGTTACCTAAAACTGCAAATAATGCAACCAAAAAACGCAAAGCGGAAACCCTTGCACAAGACATAACCCCACCAATAAGACGTGAGTCTACTAGCTCTTCTATATTGCCAAATCCGTACAGGGAGGATTTCCTTAATTACAAAGAAGAACTTATCGAAAAAATTACCCTTGTTACCAAAAATTTAATTGATAAAATATTACAATCGGATCTGACAGATATGAATGAATTAGACAATAATATTAAATCATCGGTGTTATCCGTTTTTAATAACATATCCGAAAATCACTTATAAAAATGGCCTTACCAAATCAAAGCAAGAAACTTTTAATAGTTCAATGGAATGCAAGATCAATTATCTCCAACAAACACAGCATAACACAATTTTTACTAACCAGTAAAGCTGACATAGCCCTTATTTCTGAAACATGGCTAAAACCTGATCTATATATATCCTTTCCAGGATACCAACTAATACGAGAGGACAGGCCAAACGGCAAAGGTGGTGTAGCGATCCTGGTTGCTTCGTATTTAAATTTTAAAAAACTTAACATTAAAAATCAAAATTTACCATTTGAAATATGTGGTATTAAATTAACTATCTAATAACAAAATCATACACATATTTTCCTTGTACAGGCCCCCTACCACAAGAACGACGATCCAGGATTGGAACAAAATTTTTTCACTTTATAAAAATGTTGTGATTTGTGGCGACTTCAATGCGCATCATGGAGCTTGGGGATCAAACATATCGAATCAAGAAGGTGACACCTTATTAGAAGCAGTAGAGACATCAGACCTTATTATTTTAAACAATGGTTCACCAACAAGGTTAACCTCAAATATCAACACTAAATCATGTGTGGATATAAGTCTTGTCTCCTCCAACATTGCCCCACTATTTACTTGGGACATTCATTCTGATACCTTAGGTTCAGATCATTTCCCCATACTAATAAAACATAATACAGAGATTTGCACCAATCAATTAATCTATCCTAATAGAAAATGGCGTGTTAATTCAGCAAATTGGACAATATATTCTAATATACTAGAAAATATCATAAGTACTCACCCACCACTACAGAACACCGACAGCAAGTATAATTTTTTAATTAATGCTATAAATCAAGCCTCAATATCAAGCATAAAAGAAAACAAACCATTTATACCTAAAACTAAAGATAAACCAGCTTGGTGGGATGATGAATGCCTACAAATCATTGAAAAGAGGAAACAATCTTTTAAAACGTATAAATGCAACCCAACAGAAACAAATTTTATCGAATGCAAAAGGTTTATGGCCCACGCAAAAAGGAAATTCAAAGAAAAAGCCAAACTACACTGGCAAAAGTACTGTAGTTCTCTAAATAAGGATATTCCTATTGGTAATGTATGGAAAAAAATTAAATCACTAAAAAACAATAAAACTAATATACCAACAATAAATGAAGATTTAATGGACAATATCCTGTGTAGTCTAACACCACCCACCGTTGATTATGAACCACTTCACGATGACCAAACCACTAATACCCCCTACCCACTTTCTAACTAAGAAATTTACAATATTTGAATTAGATAAAGCCATTACAAAAAGAGAAAATACATCGCCAGGCTTAGATCATATTTCGTACCCTATGATACAACATCTTGGGTTTTTGCAAAAACCTTCATTTTAGAAATCTTTAATGAAATGTGGTCGATATCACACGTACCTAATCAATTAAAACAGGGCCTAGCAATTTTATTTCTTAAACCAAATAAAGACCCCTCACTTATAGAATCCTACAGAGCAATCACCTTGTTATCTTGCATTTTAAAGACTTATGAAAGACTTGTTAAATTTAGATTAACATACTGGCTTATGCATAATAAGATATTACCGCCCAATATGTATGGTTTTATTCCAGGCAATGGCACTAACGAAGCCATAGCACATCTTGTCGGAGACATACAATCTGGTTTAACAGAAAATAAATGCATCGGAGTAATTTTCGCTGACATTAAGCATGCATATGATAGTGTAAATTTACAATTATTAGCACAAAAATGAAATATCTTAACATACCATTACCAGCAATTAAATCTATAATCAATTTATTTAAAGATCGCAGTATTACCATCCGGCTAAAAGACCACACATACTTAGCCCCAAGATTAACGTCATTAGGCATCCCACAGGGCTCAGTTTTATCACCCCTACTTTTTAACTTATATACTGCTGATCTTCATAATTTATGGAGTAACCCCATAACCTGCATTCAATATGCCGATGACTTAGCTCTATACAGCAAAGAAGCCAATAAGGAAAATAGCCAAATAAAACTCAATCATATAACGTACTGCCTAAAAATTACTGTCACGAAAATGGCTTTGACTTATCGGTTAAAAAGACCACCGTTGTATTTTTTACTCGGCGAAGAATCCCTAATCATGATCACATTACTCTTAATGGCACTAGATTTTCTGTAGCACGAGAATTTAAATATCTAGGAATAACGCTAGACTCTAAATTACTTTGGACAACACACATCAACAATATTATTAGCAAAACTGAAAAAAGCATCAACCTGCTCAAACAAATATGTTCTTTCTCTTGGGGAGCACATCAACAGGTAGCCCTACTTTTTTATAGATCATACATCCGATCAATAATTGACTACGGAAGTATTTTTTATGGTTCAGCCAGCAATTGCCATCTCAAAAAATCGACAAATTACAATACAAAGCCTTACGAATATGCTTAGGACTTATGAAATCCTCACCAACAGCAGCAATTTTAGTAGAAGCAGGGGAGCCACCTTTGAACCTTAGAAGAGAACTATTAGCATGTAAATTTATCTTAAAGTTGCACATGAGACAACACCCATTATTATCAAAAATACACCATATCTATATACACACTCTTACACATTCATACTGGAATAAAAAAATATACCACCCTCAGCAGTTGCATACGAAATATGCCAAAATTTTAATCTTAATACCATCCAGCAGTTGCCGCTAATAAATATCTATAATATGCCGTATAACGCGCTATTTACAGTATCCGACGTGAATATACCAGAATATCCAGCAGAACCGACAATGACTAACGTGCACTTTGGGGAAATAATTTCGTTCTATCCTAAAAACTCACTTATAATTTTTACAGATGGATCCAAGAAACCTAATAATCTTAGTGCAGCCTTCATATGCCCCCAATTAAATCACCAGGAATCCTTTAACCTTAACCCTAACCTCAGTATATTTTCAGCAGAAGCTGCCGCAATAAATCATGCACTTATATGGGCCACCAGTCAAAATTACAAAAATGTTTTAATCTGCTCGGATTCACAATCTGTCCTAAATTGCCTTAAATATTTTTCGACAAACAAACACATCAATCCTAACATCTTTATAGCCAACATAATTAATATCATCCATACCACTACAAACAGAGAAATAAAATTTATTTGGACAAAGGCTCACTCAGGTATATTAGGCAACGAATTAGCAGACCAATTAGCTAACAAGGCACCTAAAACCACTCAGGATGAAACCATCATAATGCAAGACCTTATTTCTATCATTAAAACAAATATAAATGACAAATGGAATAGAGAATGGCGTGCTTATGGTAGCGAAACTAATACATTCTATTATAAAATTCATGATAGTATCCCAAAGACACATTGGTATTATAACCACCCTACAAATAGAAAATTAATTGCCACCATAAGTCGTCTAAAGCTTAACCATGGACGTTTTCCTAGTCATCTATATAAAATCGGCATCAAAGATAGCCCATTATGCTCCTGCGGCCAATATGGCGACCTAAACCATATTTTGTTCAACTGTCATCTCCATCAACAACAAACAAACAAATTTATTAATGAGCTACTGTCCAGCAAATTTTTGCTACCAATATGGCTACCAGAAATACTAAAATCTAATAACTACAAAATTTTTACTTCTCTTGGCAAATACTGTCAAGAAATAGGCCAAAATATATAAAATAATAAGTAATATAAAAAACCCTCGTCTTTCCATTATGTGTCTTCCTGTTTTAGTGGTCTTCTTGTGTGTCTTGCATTAAAAGTCATCCTGATGGACCCCAGGATGTGAAGCGTGTGTCCCTGTTCATATGTGTTTATATAAGTAAAGATAAATATACGAGTAAAATAAGTAGTTCCGTGGCCAAAACACTTAGTATGTAAGGCCAAACCAACCTAGATATAAAAAAAAAAAAGTATTATGGCAAAAAGGTGACGTCACAAACATAACCTATATTTTCGGACAAATATAAAAAATCGAGCGCTCCTTATTAAAAAGTTTACCTCCCTTGAGGTAGGTCAAGTCTCCAAATCTTAAGAAAAATATTATTGGATCCATCGACTGATTTCCTATTAGCAAAGAAAGGTTCATGTAAGTAAATTGGTTAATTATTATTATTTCATTTTAAATCAACTTACTTGGCCGTCAGAATTCTGCCATAAAAAAGGTACAAGTACTTTCGACACGCTCTGTATATATTTTGTATATAAATATACTTACCAAGTAAAACTAGATGTTGGCAATGCTTTGTTAAAGCAGCCACAACATGACATTCAAGAATTTCAGCAGCTTCTTCAACAACAACCACAGGACTCTTAAGACCTTCAAGAGTTGCTCTTAGTCTAGCAGCACAGGTAGTAGTCATACCCACAATATCCATCTCCCTTAGTAACTTTAAATTGTCTATCTCTTTTAGGTCATTATAATTGTCAACAGATATGTTATATTCATTGTATAAGTCTTCAATAAGTCGCTGTTGACGATTTTTAAATATTTCAATCCACCGTTTATATACTTGCCATCTATGTTTAGACTGAATTAAGAAAGGATTATTAAAATCATTGAATTCAATCTCAGGTGGGCCAAAATCTGTTTGTAAGCAATACTTGAGGTAATCAATTTTATTAAGTAGGAAATCCAGTTGTTCTCTTAAATATCTGCAGTCCACTTGGTTAAGATCTTTATCACTTTTCAAATAACTTTTAAGGTCGTATGCTGCCTGATTTAGTGCAGATACGGTTAGACAATCTTTATAATACTTTCCTCTAAAATATATTTAGTTATTTTTTATACAACATATAAAATTATTATTAAAAAAATACTTATAAAAACCACCTATTTAAATATTGTTCCGACACACCTCGTATAAAAACACGTGTCGTCGTTTTTATACCTTTATTAACAATGAAACATAACTATGGTTACAACTACGACAAAATCTTTAGTTGTGGATGTCTCGAAGTGAACAGTACAAAAATCAAAACTATACTAACTCAACGAAGGTTTTTCATCGCCCTTTTATTGTATCGAAGAAGAGTGGAGAATTATCTAGATTTTTCTCGTAAATTCTTTTACTACAGAATGTACTAAAAGTTATAAATGGAGGAAACAAACCGCCCTTATCTAATTGTATATCAAAGCCGCCGAAATTCCAAATTAATTTGCTAGTACCGGTGGCAATGCTTGTAACAACCATTAAAAACCACCGGATAATAGTTGACCTACCCTTACTAAATTATTTAATTTTTAAGAGTTTAGTTTTCTTGTTTAATATTATATTTTTTATTGATTAATAAACAAGAGTGGAACTGGGAGAGACACGTTTTACACCTAAGATTATGTTGTCAATTCTCTTAATAAGTATTTAAAAGAAAAATGTACTTTTTTTGGATAGGGGAAGCCAGGAGAATTTCAGTGACAAGAAATGTCTGATGTTCAAAAAATAAAAGGGGGGACCTTAAAGTAATGCACTGTATAAGTAATGTTTTCAACATATTCAAAGACTTACCCTAAAACAAAATTACTGAAAAGATTATAAACTTTTTCTTTTTCTACATTACTACTTTCTTGGGGAAGTTCTTCTATGCTCTAAAAAATATACAGGGTGTTTTCAAAGTTAAGTCATTTATTTTAACAGCTTGTAGAACTCGTCAAAAGAAGTTGATATTCCAAAAATCACCTATACAGGGTCATCTAAATTTAAGTATCCGTCATTGGTAACTTTGTTATTACTTAAAATACGAAAGTTTAAATTAGCAAACTAGTAGCCTTTTTTAAGCTCTTTTAAAATAAGAATTAAAAAAACAACTAACAATCGGGTTTTTGAGTAATACAGTAAAATAAATTAAATGAAAACACTGTATATTTTATAACCATTTAAATGATCTTATAGAATTCTTTTAAAAAAGTTTACATGTGAAATATCCAATTTTTAATAGTTTTGGAAAAATGGACATCTTTAGGAGTTTGATAGTAGAGATCAATTCAATAATAAAAAGCCACAAGCGTCATACAAGTAAGGACGGCAATCAACTATCGTTGTCTAAACGCGTCGTTTAAATGGTGTGTGAGCAACAAAAAGGAGAATAATTGAAAGTGAGACAGAAGTGATGACCACCTGGCATTTTTATTATAGGAGTTTAGTCTTATCTAGATTTTTTATATAAACACCCTGTATATAGTATCATCGTTAAAAAGGTTTTTAAAGAGCTTAAAGAAAATACCACATTTCATTTGTCTATCTTTTAAAGTTTTAACAATTAGTCGATATTTTTCCCATTTTATCTCTGCCATCAAACTTATTGCTTAGGCCTTTTAGAGCTGTGATTTAATGGAAATTTAACATAATTTTTGTATTTGAATGGTCATATTTTTAAAATTATAAGAGATAAAATGGTATTTTCCTAGAGTTCTTTAATTTATCAATTTTTAATGGTAACGCAATACAGAGTGTTTTATTTTTAAAAATTCCAGTTTACTATAAAATTTCTGAGGATGGCCATATTTCCGAAACTACAAAAATTGGAGATATCACAAAAGGACTTTTTAAAGGATTTTGAAAGACCTTTCTAATAGTGATAAAATATATGGGGTGTTCCATTTAAAAAAAAGTTATTTTGCTGTATAACTCAAAAACCTAATTGTCAATTGTTTTTCTAATCTTTAGTCTATAAGACCGTAAAAAAATGTTACTAGTTTGTTAATTTAAACTATTTTGTATTTCGAGTAATAGTTACCAATGACACCTAATTTGGATGACCCTGTATAAAAGTTGCATAATAAGAAAGTTAGTTTAAATTATTAAACATCATTTAAAAAAAATAATATATTTTTAAGGTTAAATGGATACCGTTTTTACAGAAACTACTCAAAATTGTCCCCGTTTATTCGATTAACAGAAAATCTTGTTCGGTGAATCCATGACGCTTTACAGCTCTCAAAAATAAAATCCCGGTATCCACGAATAAAATCACAAGCATTTTTAATTAATAAGAATGTTATTCCTCAGATTTCTTGAATTTCTGATTACTGCCGTGTAAAATCTTAGCGTTTTTGTTTACTAGTCTTATAGTGTATCTAAATTTGGTAAATGATTAATATTCTTTTTAAAAATAAACCCTAATTATGCAACTTTTATATAGGTGATTTTTGGCATATCAACTTCTTTTCACAAGTTCTACAAGTTGTAAAAATAAATGACTCAACTTTGAGAACACGAATAAATTAAATGAAAATACAGTTATTCTACTGTTGACATCATATAATACAATAAGGTTGAGTTACTGTTTTTTAAGCAAATCAAGTTACATTTTAAATTTTCTAAAGCATTTTAAGAAAAAGTTAATAGTATATCACTATAATTTTCGTTTGTGAGGGTTTAAAAACAAAATTAAACTGCCAAGAAGTACAGGGTGTCCGAATTTTGTTGCAATTGCAATGTATCTTGGTTATTATTATAGATAGACTTGCGGTTTTGCGAAGCGTTGCTACTTTTTGATGAAACGAAAGATGACACTAAAAGATTTGTTATAGCCCTCTTGGTTTTTGACAACAGAGCGAAATTATTATTTTTTCCATTTTGGGATCCTCCCCTATTTCAGTTGTCATAAACATAAATTTAGGGTCTAAAAATATAAAATAAATATTAGGTATTACATATTTTTTAAAACGCTCTCATCCACCATAATTTAATGATTAAAAAATATATCTACATGGTATATTCCATAAGAAAAATCATATGTTAGGTTCATATCTTGAAAATTATAAAATGTTTAAAAAATCTAACTACACCACTAGATTCTAAGCAAAAAGATCCACTAAGATCAGTTTTTACTGATTTAATAATAACCAAGATACTATGCAATTGCAACGAAATCTGGAGACCCTGTATTAAGAATAAAAATGTATCCTAAACACTGTAAATTATAACATATCACATATTGCTTTATATTTTATTTTTTATTTTACCTGTCTAAAAGAAATAGTACCATCATCACACAGTAACCAGCAAAACAACTCAACTTCTTGAAAATAATAGTCGAGCCTTTTTACATAGCCACAAAAGTAATCAAATTTAAAAATTCCATTTTTTTCGGACTCAATTGTAAACTGAAGTTGCTTTTCCGCTGTATGTATTTCCAGTTCAGACAACATTAAATCTTTTAACTTTTTATCTAATTCCATTTTTCTCTAAGCCAGTTTGTAATTTTAATTGGTACATCTAAAACCCATATTTGTTTAAAAACTAGAAATGGTATATTATGATTATGGTCCCCTTTTATATGATCCTGTCCTGTCTATATAACCTTTAATACATCTTATTAACACTTTGATTATTAGACATATAAATATTTTAATATTGTTTGGATCGTTTCAAACAGAACTTATAATTATACTCCTAAAAGTTAAAATTATTATTTATATTATAAAATTGATGCATAAATACTATATTTTCGAGAGAAATTGACAAATGAAAATTACGAGATGCCAACTGGGCGCATTCTTAAAAAAATAATAAATGGAAAGGTGGGCCTTGTGGTCCATCATTTTAAAGCTCATAATGACTACTTTATAATCATAAAATATAAAGTCAATAGATTCACCTAATACAAAATGGCGGAACTATAAAAATTACGTAAATACCTGATTTAGATGACCATAGTTCCGAAAGTAATAAAGTTAGATGTACTTAATGTGGTATTTAGGGCTTCTAAAGGTCTTTTTAATGGTAATATAGTATACAGGGTACTTCATTTATACATTTATAAAAATATATACTTTTGGCCCTAACTGGTATATTATCACCAGTATCACTATAACAAAATCTTTTGAAAGAACTTTACGGAAATACAACATGATGTACATCTAACTTTGTAAGGCTTTCGCGGCCATCTTCTGCTAAACTTGTGTTTTTTTGGGCTAATCGGCCGAATAGCCCAAAAACATAAGTTTAACATCTAACTTTAAAACTTTCGAAAATATTTTTCGAATAGCCCAAAAAACATAAGTTCAACATCTAACTTTATAACTTTCGATAATATATTTCGATAAGTTTCGTTTTTAAAGTAAGTTAAAATTTTGTAGTAGGTAAAGGTATTGACTTTATATTTTAGGGTTATAAATTACTCGTCAGGAGCTTTCTATTTACTTTTTCCCAAGATGACACCCAGGAGTGATCTTGAAATTTTCTTCTGCCAATTTTACTCTAGAAGATAGTATTTATGCGTTAATTTTATATTCCAAAGTTTTACATTATTTAGATTTATCTGTTCTTAAAATTAAGGGGGAGTGGTAGACATTAAAGAAATACACTGTATATTTTTAGTTAGGTAACTTTTATAAGTTCTTTTTTAATTAATTTTTTATTGGATATAAATAAATAATGTAATAATAAAAAAATATTTTATAGTGCTAGAAAAAGGAAAACAGAGTTCATCTTTTACTGTAAATTAACTGAATTAGATATCTTGGTGTTATTCATCAAATAAAATTTACCATACTGGATTGTGTTACATTTACAAAATTGAGTATCTATAGTGTTTTAGACATGTGGAATTAAATAGTGGTATCGGCACTATTGCGAAATTTCCCAGTTTTGTGATATACGTATTTTTTCAGTTTTTAAATGGAATTGGATTGCATTAAATTGGGCGGAGAAAATTTAGTGGGCTTCTAAATTTTCAAAATTCTATCTTCATAAGTTGCTGAGATATGATACATTACACTTTTAGCAAAAAGTAGTTTAGCGCCTAAATATATTAAAACCGCTATAGCTATGTTCACAAAATTTGGTATTTGGAGAATGTTAGTCATGCCTTATTGATCACTGATATCAGCATTGTTGTAACTGAAAAAGATTGAATTTTGAAAATTTAAAATCTTACTAAAGTTGGCACGGTCCTTTTATTGCAATTAAAATATATAGAGCCTTTCATTAAAAATACCAAAAATATTACATGTCGCGCAAAACTGAAAAATCTGGCAACAATGTTAGTTTCACTGTTCAATTCTACTTGTCCAGAAACCTTTAAATACCGAAATTTGTAAACGCAGCTTAAGCCATTTTAGAGATATTTCAGCGCATCTGAAGTTTTTACCTAAAATGTGGTGTTATTGTCATATCATAGCAGCTTATAAAAACAAAATATCATTAATACGTGTTGCACAAAACTGGCAACGGTGTCGATATTACTAATAAACTCTTCATGCCCGATACCGTTTAGATACCAAATTTGGTAAATGTAGCTTTAGCGTTTTTAAAGATATTTAAGAGTTGCAGTACTTTTTACTAACCCAGTATAAAACTACTAGAACGTTAGTCTTTCTTTTACCTCGTATTTTTTTTGTTATCACTTCTTATGGCCCATTTCTCAAGTAGGTCTAAAAACTAAACCATAGTCTAGAAACTACTAAATAATAGACGGTCATACTTAAAAACGGAAAAAATCGCGTGATCCTAATGTCGTTTGATTAAAAATAAATATTTACTAAATTTTAAATTGCTTAAGCAAGATTTGTTAAGAATGGCCAATATGGTCTGTGAAAAAAAAGACATTTTTTGACCCATTGATTTTTGGAGTATCAAGAAACTATTTATATCTACATTAATAATGATGTACAGTAATACTTACTCCTAAAATTTTTATAAAATTTATCAACATTAGCCATATTTTCATTGTAATCCTCATCCATATATTTCTTATAAAAATATAATAATGTTCTCTTTGAAATGCCTCAAGCTTTCCCTCTGGTCCATATTTTAAATTTGCGATTTCAAGATCTCGTGAATTTCTTCCTAATCGTACAAGTTTGTCAGTAAATTTGGATAATTTTTTAAAAAACTGTTCTAAAGCACGATTTGTATAGCAAATTACTAACATGGGTCCTGAATTTTTCCAAAACTCTTTTTGATCTAGTAACATTTTTACCAAAGTCGTACCCAAATATGTTTTTCCGGTTCCAGGAGGACCTTGTATGATCACAAACTCATTGTTTAAGGCAGCATTTAGAGCTTTTATTTGAGACGGGTCCAATCCGGAAGGATATTTTAAACTTCTAACATTTTCCATATATTTTGGATAAGAGATATTAGGATAAACTTTTAAAATATACTTTTCCATTGGAAGCTTATCTTGAGAAAGTCGTTGCAAAACTTTTAGAACTTGGTAATATGGCTCGAAAAAAATTACACATTCAATCATTAAGTACTTCATTGTATGGTCAACTTTATAATATTGTGGAATATCAACAAGTAAAATACCATTTTTAATTCATCACTGCTAATAACTCTTCCACAAAAAAGTGATTTGAAATTATCTGAACTAAATAATACCAGTGTTCCATGCATGAACCGTTTGTTCTCTTTAGTCTGTATTTTATCCTTAAGTTGCTGAGAAATTTCTAGCTTGACTGAAAAACCAACAACCAACAATGTTTCTTGGATAGTTCTTTTCAGAAAAACGACGTTTTCATGAACTTTAATATTAAAAAATCGTTTTTTGATGTTGTTTAAGTAGTCACACACATCTTCTCGAATAGGATTTAGGAAGTCTTCCCTCAGTAACCGAAAATGGATATCTAAATATTGTTGAAGAGAAGTATATTGCCCTGTTACAATATTTCTTCTAATATAAGGTCGATCCAGTACTGTTAATTCTTTAACGTTGGGGTAAACATCTATATACCGATAAT
Organism: Listronotus bonariensis; assembly: GCA_014170235.1. NCBI lineage: Eukaryota > Metazoa > Arthropoda > Insecta > Coleoptera > Curculionidae > Listronotus > Listronotus bonariensis. The sequence goes on from JACEGR010002034.1 coordinate 14,753, forward strand.
CGCCATCAGGACTTATTTCGTCAGTATCTTTACAGATATCATGTTTAATTTTCGGTTCAGTTTTCTCAAATTTCGTTTTTATTTTATGTATGTTTTGTTCCAAATTAGCTATTTTCTTTTCAAAGCAATCACTTAGAGTTAACTCCTTATCTTTTTGCAGTACTGGCAAAACTAAACTAATCGTTTTGACGATGGTTTGTAAATATTCCCACGCTGTGATTGGTATAAACTGCATCGCATTTTCCAATATAACCAGAAGGTCATCAAGAATTTTTCCCAAGTTTTCCCAAAATTTAGAATCTCTAGTATTATCAATTATAAGCCTTGTTAAAAATAAACATACAGCACTGACGAATTTATTCTGCATAGTACTTTTAAGCATGTAACTCTTACTGGCTACAAAAGAGTTTTCACAAGCCTTGGCAACTAGTTTTATTAAGGCAATCAACAATTCCTCTGAAATATCCGACTCTAAAGTTTGTCTAAAAGCCTCTGCGTTAGATATCAAAAACGTTGTGATATGTTCAATGCCTTCATTATCACACAAATCATTTAAAATTTTTGGATCCAACAATTTGTTATAATTAATATCGATCTTGGAGTCCAATTTAACATTAAACTTTTTATTACTGGTTGATAGATTCCGTGAGTTATTCTGATATCTTGGATTTTCTTTGGAAGGTTCTAAAAACATATGTATAACTTACTGTTTAATTATGCTTTTTAATGTACTAAGCTCATACAATAGTATACCACAAACCAGAACTAACAACTACTCCATTTCTAGATGTAAATCAAAAAACCGTCTCTTACAATTCAGAGTAAACTTTGTCCAAGTTATGTATGCAAAATTTCAAACCGTGATCCACGAGTGATATAGCGTTTTCGGTACAGCTGTTGGTTAAAAGGCAATGCTTCTGGTTTACAAATATGTATGTGTTCAACAAATAGCTGTACAGAAAACGCGATATTACGCCTTGATGGCGGTTTAACATTTTGCATATCGTCACTTTAATTGTAAAACCACCTAACTCCATTTTTAATAAAACATGCAAATGCATCAAAATCACATTTTTTTATAAAAACTGGAATTAGGTTGTTTTACAATTAATTAATTATTAAAAATGTGATTTTGATGCCATCTTTAGCCTTATTTTATAAGGCTAAAGTTGGCAATGCATGTTTTATTAAAAATGGAGTTAGGTGGTTTTACAATTAAGGTGAAGATATGTAACTTGGACAGAGTATAGTCAATTTAATTTTAGAAAAAAAATATGGTTTAAAAAGTCAGTAACGCTAGTTACCACAATAATAATACATATGTATTTTACTGGTTTAAAAACTCAGTAACCACTTACTAGGTCTTTTTCTTTATATAAAGTGCCCAAATTAAAGTGATAAAACGGATAACTAAAATGGGTTAAGACGTGAAATATTATTTTCTTTCGACAGTTAAAAATTAAAGTAGTTCCATTTTACTAGAGTACATAAAGTGTAAAAAAGACGGTTTTTTACTATTTGGCGCTTTTATTTATTTTTTTTTCACACCAGGAATTATTGTTTTAATTTAAAAATGAGTTTTTATCCAACTTTTTACTTACAAATTAACAAAATATGCCATTATCTAATGGCTCATTACTAAAAAATATAGTAAACAAATGTTTCTAGAATAGATGCATCAAGGCATTTGGTGAAATGACGTTAAGACACTTTAAGATTTTTTAAGGGAAACGCTGCCCTTATAACATTTTTTGCCGGCGTTGTACATTTAATTTACTGGCATTGCCAACACTCTTTAATGGCAAGGCATTGGCAAAAAGGTATCAATCAAAAAGACGCGAAAGTGGGCAATTGGCCGTTATTAGGCCAGTGTTGCAGATAATGTGATGGCATCCATCATTAATAAGTTATTGGCAAAAATGCGTTTAGGATAATGGCATTTATCATTAAATAAGTATTGTAAGTTTTATAAGTTGAATGTCCCAAAAGTTAAATAACATATTTAGAATTTTGTAATAAAAAAAAATGAGAAAAAAGGCAGAAAAACTTTATCAATAAACAAATTACATAATATAAATTTTTATACTGTAACAATAAACCAAAAAAAATAAAAAGTATGTAATAAAATTTAAAACAAGATAGTAAATCAAAAGAAAATACTTTAAAATAGTAAGTATTTAAGGGACACTTAGACTCAATTTTCAGATCCAAAACATAGGGAGAAATATTTTAAAGAAGTTAAATGTCAAAAAAAACCTATTAAATATTATATAATTTTTTTATTAACACGTCTTTAAAACTTTTAATAAGGCAACACCCTGATTTCATATAATTTTTTTAGGTAACTATACAAATTAAAAGGTTTTAAACGAAATGTTTACAGCTCCTAACAGTCTACTTGAATAACCCGCCTTCTTGACTAGCCATCACCAATTAATTAGACAACACACACTGATTAGGTAATGAATACACTTAATTATGTCTACTAAAAACTCTTTTCTTTACAAAAGAAACTAAAAGCTAGAAAACCACGTAGAAAACAATGGCACAAAGCGGCCAAACAAAAGCAAGGTTGCCTCATCTGTCAAATTGTCAAATCTTGTATTTCGGCTAAGTGGGAAATTTGAATTTATCACCTTCGGTCGAAATTGTCGAAATTAACCTAGCTAATTTTACCATCATTTTATTTTTATTCTCTCAAAAATACATAATAAACATTTTGTTTGACCTAATTTTTATTTGCATGATTTGTATCAATAAAATGTTAGGAAAAGGCCATTTCCTTTAAATTATGTAAAAAAAAACATAAAATAATGTTGTTTAGCCGCCATTATAAATAAAACAGATCAAAAAAATTGCTCGAATGTTAGTTAAATACCAATGTTAATAATATTGTTTGAAAAGTATAAATATGCGTTGAAGGTTTGCCTTCAAAAATCCAATATTTATTTGCCTGCAACAAAAGGCATGCTTTATTTAATCAGGATTGGTATGGCCGCCATTTTTGTATGCTTGCCGGCAATTCGCCTGCATGTAAAATTTATTGGCAATTGGGTGTTTATTTAGGGTTAACTTTTTAATGCGTATATTAGATGTTGGCATAATATTGCCACCAATTGCCAATGCTTTACCATCAATGCCAATATGAAAAATGTATATTGCCGGTAAATAGTGTTTGCTGGGTGGATTTTAAAGAAACATTACATTGTAATAAAAAAGAATGTTAACTAACCTGATACAGAAAAATGTTTTCTTTGCTCAAAACCATCTTTTATTCGCCAATTACTATTTGTATCTATAGCTCTTATTCGTTTTTCAGAACGATCTCTTGTTCGCCAATTATTACTTGTATCTACAGATTTTTTTCATCATTTCGCCAGTTTCCTTCTGCCATTTTTACTTGAAAATCAAAATGAAAAAACTAGAAAAATCAAACCAAGAAGTTAGTTAGTTCCAATAAATAAATCTTTATAACTTAAGATATAATATATAGTTCCAAACAACAAAAATAAGTATTAATTATAAAATTAATCAACACTATTAAAATACAGACGTAATATACATAAAAATATACTATGACGGGGCCCACGAAATACCTAGCAAGCCTGTATTTTTTTTGAAAAGTGTTACACGATTTTTAAATTTTTGTCGAATGTATGGCACATTCGGTTTACACAAAAGTCTCAACTTTGCTATTTTAAATGGAACACCTAATATATTTGTCTAAAAATCAATTTTATAGGCAGTTCTAAGCAAATACATATACCATATTGCTATAACTTAACAGACACTTCTAAACCTAATGATGTTTAAGATATTAATAGTAAAACGCTAGAATGCCTTAAAAATGGCGAAGAAAATATATTTTTTAAACGTTTTACTTTTAATAACTTAAAAACTATTAGGTTTCAAGATGAGATATATTTTACCAAAAGATTGATAAATAAGAGTTAAGTTTAAATTTGAGGTTTAAGATAGTGATTTTAATTTGAATTATTGAAGTTCATTACTGCCGAAAGTCAATTTGTGTGGCTCTTGATAAAACTGATAATTGTATTTTTACAGTAATAGGATATAAGGTTCATTAAATATGTGTAAAAATCACATTAGCCCTGTTTTACCATTATCTGTTTTTTAACAAATCGATAAAAATGGCGGGTAACATAACATTTTCGAAAGCCAAAAACTAATTATATCATTTGGTACCTGTATTTTCTTGGAATTGCCTATAAAATTGATTTTTAGAAAAATATATAGGTTGTTCTGAGTCAACCGTACATCCGACCAAAATTTCAAAATCGTGCAACCCTTCTTAAGAAAATGTCAAACTTGCTAGCAATCCCGTGGGCACACGGTATAGTGTTCCACGGCAAAGTGCGGCGATTGATTTTTTTGAAAAGCTTTGGAAAATACTAAAAGTTGTCACCATTATAAGCACTGCCGTAGATAATTCCATTTTCTGGTGGGGGAAGGAGGGTAATGATGGACCTACCCAAAAAAAGTATTAAGGTAACAAACCAAACATACTGGTTTAGTAAAAAGTACAGCAACTCCTAAATAACTTTAAAGCCGCTAAAGCTATATTTACCCAATTTGGTATCTAAGGTGTTTTGGACATGTGGAATTGAATAGTGATATTTTTTGTCCCAAAAGTCTAAAAATCTAATGGAATAATAGACAGAGTGTTCCATTTAAAATAAGCAAGTAATTTCCACTCTAAAGTAACTAATATTAAATAAATATTAGTTCTTGGACAACCTCTAAAATTTTTAATAAAAAAATAAAGGTGATGACACGGTTAATATTCTAGTAATATAACATAATTATCAAAGTCTACTTTACACGTCATTTTGTGTATGTAAGTATAGGACTTTACGAAAGCATTCCTGGGGGTAATTACCCCTTATCTACGCCAGTGATTATAAGTATAGTGGGGAACATAAAAACTAAAATATTTTGACAGTACATTAACTTCCAATTTTACCGGAAGTTAATACTAACATCCTCAATTTAAATATTGGCGCCGGCAGGAGTGCAGAATATTGTAAAGACTAAAAAAATATATGTAAAGTTCTCTAACCAAAGGTTGTGAAGAGTAAAAAAAGGTCTTTACTTAGAAAAACAAACTTTTCCATAGATATTTGAGATATTTTCCCCCAAGCTCTTTTTATTTGGGGAAAATGCAAATGACAAATAAAAAGGGCCTGACTTTAAAAACAAAAGCGTTTCATACATATTTCAAACCTTTTATTTTTACCTCTTTTCACTTGATGAAAAAAACATTAAAGAAAAGGGTCCTCATCTAACAAAACCCACTTTTTCTATATAATTTGTTCAACTTAAGTTACACGGGTATTACAGGAAAAAGACGGGCAAATTTTGCGGAAACATCTAGAATGGTAGAAAAGTTATGATAAAAAGGCATTTTTTCTTAAAACTTTAACACCCTGTATCTCGGAAAAAAAGCATTTTGGGACATAATTGTATTTATTTTTTTCTTATTTTCTTTCATTAAATAGTGTTAAAAGAAAAGTATCAATTTAAAAAAACCCTGCATACAGGGCCGGGTTTAAGGGAGGGCAGGCAGATTAACTGCCCTGGGGCCCCCACAATGAATTCATGGGTCTCCACTTTTGACAAAAGTGAATCAGTAGCATAGAGGTAAACTGTCGTATGTCCACATTTGGGCAAATATGAGATTATATCATTTTAGTTCTCAAAAATCTTCAAAGTTTGCCGTGGTAAAGTATCGTATGTCCAATTGCAATAGTTTCCGACATATTCACACATTTTTATAAATTTTTAATCTTAATTTTTCGTGCCAAAAAACTTTGATCTTTATTTTCTCATAACTTAATAAATTGGACATACGACAGTTTACCTCTATGCTACTGAAATAAAATTTTACACTTGTATTGTTGAGACCCTTTTTTATTTATTTTTTTGCTTTTCAAGTTTTTTTTTTGGGTACAAAATTAAATTTCATCAAAGATAATTAATTGTAGTTTCACTTAGACACCCAGAACAATGCTAAATTTTTGGTCAACAGCTTGGACGCTCGCTTCGTGGAATTTATAAAGCGGTTATCCATCGAGTACACAGGTAAACAGTACATATAATTTGCCGCTTTATAAATTCAAAATCATTTACTTTTACTTTTAGGAGGGCCCCACAGGCTTATTGTCCCAGGGCCACCACACCTCTAATTCCGGCCCTACCTGTATGTATAATTTTCAGATTCTACATAAACTTTTAAATGGGTTTTTTTTAATGTTCTATAGGTACTCAAGTCTAAGCATTTTTTACTTAATTATTAAATTTGTCAAATGTCAAACAAAAGACTTTAATAAGAATCAAAGTAGAGTTTCTTTTATAAAGAACGTCTTTAATGGACTGTCTTTACATTTTAATAATCTATAAACACAGGGTAGTCAAAAATAAAGGTGATGATTGTCTTAGGGTGTAAGTGGGGGCAACACTGATTTTGACCAAAATTGGTAAAGGGGTTTTTTTGGGGTGCTGATAACACATTGGCAATGTAAAGAAAAGAGACAGTCTAACGTGAATATCGGCATGTAAACATTTTGTATTGCACGATTCATCTTACATCCTTGGTTGTTGCTTTAGTTTAGTTTAGTTTATTAATTAGTGTCAATAAATATTACAATTTTTACATACGTCATATAAAATAGTAAATATAAAATAAGACTTAAAACTAAAAAACAAGTAGGTAAAATATAGTACATAATGCACAGATTATCGGTAACCAACAAGTACAAATAGTCATTAAAGAAATAAATGAATAAATGAAAACGTTAGGAACAAACAAGTTATACTAAGTTACTGAATAATCGGAAACAATCCTATCAATTTCTTCCAAGGAGAAAGGAGAAACCTGCAAAAATAGCTTTTTGAGTTCCGACTTTAGTTTTGTTGGAGTTAACATCCTTATTGATTCATCCAGTTTATTAAAATAGTTTATGCCAAAGTAGTTTATACCAGTTTGGGTCCTTTTTAACCTTATGTTGATGGGATATATATTATTTTTGTTTCTTGTTCTGTAGCCATGCAAGTCGGCGTGAGTTTCATACTGATCTAAATGCCTTCGAATATATAGGATACTTTCCAGTGCAAAAGCCGCAGGCAATGTGAGGATTCCTTCACGTCTGAAAGCCTCCCTGGTGTCATCTCGATATCCAAGCCCAGCAACAATACGCACAGCTCATCTTTGGAGTCCAAAGATTCGGTGTCTTACATCCGCGTGTCCCCATGCAAGTACAGCATATGACATTTTGGAGTGGAACATAGCAAAGTATGCCGTCCTGACTATATCTTTTTGTACTCTTTGCGATAGTTGGCGTAAAGCATACACTAGTCTAGTCAGAGATTTGGCAAGCACATCCCCGTGCTCACACCATGTTTGTTTTGGGTCCAATTGAATTCCCAGAAATTTAATAGAGGTTGGGTTCGCTGGAACATTGTCAAGACATCTAAGGGACGACACCATGCTCTTTGTTTTTGTAACATTTAGTGACAGCTGATTTGCCACAAACCATTCATTTGCCTGAGTTTGTACTTCCTCTGTTTTTGCCTTAAGTTCCACAAGGTCCTTAGCTGATACTGTTAAAGTGCTGTCGTCAGCATAGAAAGTGCATTTGGCAGTATTTAATGAATTGGACATATCGTTAATGTATATTAAAAATAAAATTGGACCAAGAATTGAACCTTTCGGAACACCGCTCGTAAGCGACAGCTCACCAGACTCTGACTGTAAACGAACCACCTGTTTTCTTCCCTCTAGATAGGAGTTTAAAGAGTTGCTGGAAACTGAAAAGAGTAGGCCGCCAGCTTCTTCAGCAAAATGTCGTGTGTTACGCAATCGAATGCCTTACTAAGATCGCAAAATATAGATGCGGAGTGCAGACCAGTCTCAAAGCATTCTAAAGTTGGAGAAGTAAATCTTAGTATAGCATCTCTTGTCGAACCCCCATCCCTAAATGCACACTGGAAAGGATTGTACAGCTTGTTCCCTTCCATATATTGAACGATCTGATTTTTCATAATTTTTTCATATACTTTGGAGATTACTGGCAATCTCGAAATAGGTCGGTGATTTTCGGGTTTGTTAATATCACCATTTTTAAAGATTGGGATAACTGAGGCTATCTTCAGAGCATCCGGAAAAATACTTGTTCTAATCGCCTCATTCAGTTTTAGTAAGAGGCACTAAAATTATATTTTGTATGTCCTCGAGTTCTTTAGCGTTCTAATGACATCACGTACATTGTTATATGTGACCTCATTGAAAATAAAATGGTTCGGCTGTTCTTCCAAAGTTCTAACATATTCCAGTGGGTCTTTAGTAGCAGGTGGAAGCTCGTCCAGTACCTTACTGGCAACATTTACAAAGTAGTCATTAAATTCTTCTGGAGAGATATTACATGTTGGTTTAGTATCCTTCTTATGAGTATATGAGTTAATTATATCCCACATAAACTTTATTGAATGGTTTGCAGATCTAATGGCGTTTGAAGTAGCTGATATCTTAGCCCTTTTTATAGCCTCACGGTAGTTCCTTCGATATTCGTTGCGGACGTTAATGTTTGCTTGGGTTTTATGGCAGCTGCAGTATTCATCCAGAAACCTAAGTTGATTCCTCATGGTTTTTAGTTCGTCGTTAAACCAAACTATTTCTGGGGTGTTATCAGTCTTACATAATACGTTTTTGTAAGGGAATGCATGGTTGAAAGCGCTGACCAATTTATTCATGAAGAGGTCAAACTTTTGGTTTACACATAGCTGTGGGTTGTCTATAAAATCCCAGACGAAGTTCTCTAACATGTTGTAAAACAGACGCCTACCATTATTTGTAATTGGCTGAAGTATTTTGTACTGTCTTTCGCTACTATTCTTTGTAATTGGTATCTCAACAATCTGGCAAAGATGGTCAGACAGAAGAGGATTCAAACAGTATGAATTAAACTGGTCATTACCAAAGTTAATAAAGACATTGTCAATACAATTCTTGCCTCTCGTGGCTGTACTAATAGTCAGCCCAAAACCATAAGACGCCATCAGATCAATAAGAGTTGTGCTTCGTGCATCCCCGAGTGAAACTTCATGTTAAAATCTCCAGCTACAATCACCCTTGACTGTCCGTGAAGAGACTCTAGGACACGCTCAATGTTTGAACAAAAGGTATTAAAATTTCCAAGAGGTGGTCTATATATGCTTACAATATTTACATTCAGTGTCCTGATCCTAACTGCGGCGATTTCTATGTCTAGCTCTCTTGAGCACTCGTTTAAGATATTGAGTGGAGTGAAAAAATTGTTATTTTGAAGAAGAATTAGAGAACCCCCATGGTTATTATACTTTCTACAAAAGCTGGCGGCAATGGAGTAGTTATCTAACACTATACTCGTAATTTCTTCTTGTTTTAACCAGTGTTCCGTGACACATATTGCATTCGGTGTCAAATTTTCGGCCAACAGAAATGCTTCCAGTTCGTGAAGTTTATTTCTGATACTCTGTATATTGATATGAAGTACATGGTGGCTCGAAGTCGACGCTCCTCATTGGGATTTCGGAAACCGTAAGAGATGCAGGATCGGTTAAATGGAAGCAAAGTTGCGCAATTTGATGCTCAATAAAATTCCGTTTTGCGTTTTAAAAATTCCGAGTACTCTCGAAGATATTCGAAAAAAACAGGAATTTTCAATTTTGGTTTCTATTGTTTACTGGCTATATTTGTTAAGATAACTTAAAATGAAAAACACGTTTTCATGGCCACTTTTTCTGCTCTATAATTCAGTGTGATTAAATATTGAATCTGACGTTTCGGCTTCTGACGACCATCATCAACTTAATTTTTTAAATACGCACCTGATATTTTTTCAATTTAATTAAATCCTTTCATCACTCTTAAAACACTATATATCACCACTTTGATATTTGCCGACGTTTCGTACAGAAAATTCCATCACCAGAATATTGCATATTTATTTAACCATAATACGGCCCTGAACTACATTTTTAGGTAAAAAGGTAAAAAAAAAGAATAAACTTATTACATATTCATAATGTTTTATTGCAACTCATTTATATCTAACAGCGGAAATTACTTTATTAACAGAAACTAACCAGCAGGTACGAATTCAAGGGAGAACTTCATTTAATGTATGGATTGGTATGTGGAGGAACAAAATTATTGGACCTTTCGTTTACGAAGGGACCTTAACTTCCGAACGATATCTAAATTTGATTAGGAATGATGTCTTACACGCCCTAGATAATCAACCTTTGGCAGTATTTCAAGCAATATGGTGGCAGCAAGACGAAGCTCCTACCCACAATGGATGGGAAGTAGATTAATTCCTTTACCATATATTTCCTAATAAATGGTTTTGCAAGATGGCCCGCTAGGAGCCCAGATCTTAGTCCCTTAGATTATTTCCTTTGGGGATATCTTAAGAACCGTTTATTTAAAAATGCACCTCACGATCTTTAAATACTACGACAAAATTTGATAAAGGAAGTCGCTGCCATTCCTGCGAGAACAATTAATCGACCTGTATTAATAATACAAAGCAAAGCAAGAGAATGCATCGAGGCGGAAGGTTATCTCTTTGAACACTTATAATAGTGATTAAATTATGTTTATTTTTAATATCGGCATTAAGATAGTATTACAAATTGTTTATGTAAGCTGATTTGTTGTCTACCTTTTTGTATCTTATGTCTAATATTCATGAAATTTTCGGTTAATAAAGTAATTTCCGCTGTTAGATATAAATGAGTTGCAATAAAACATTATGAATATGTAATAAGTTTATTCTTTTTTTACCTCTTTACCTACTAATGTAGTTCAGGGCCGTATTATGGTTAAATAAATATGCGATATTCTGGTGATGGAATTTTCTGTACGAAACGTCGGCAAATATCAAAGTGGCGATATATAGTGTTTTAAGAGTGATGAAAGAATTTAATTAAATTGAAAAAATATCAGGTCCGTATTTAAAAAATTAAGTTGATGATGGTCGTCAGAACGTCAGATTCAATATTTAATCACACTGAATTATAGAGCAGAAAAGTGGCCATGAAAACTTGTTTTTCATTTTAAGTTATCTTAACAAATATAGCCAGGAAACAATAGAAACCAAAATTGAAAATTCCTGTTTTTTCGAATATCTTCGGAAGTACTCGGAATTTTTAAAACGCAAAACGGCATTTTATTGAGCATCATATTGCGCAACTTTGCTTCCATTTAACCGATCCTGCATCTCTTACGGTTTCGAAATCCCAATGATGAGCGTCGATTTCGAGCCACCCTGTACAGACAGAGGCGCATTTACATATTTACCGCCCGTAGGCTATTTTTATTTTCGCCGCCCCTTTGTTTCTCTGTTTTCCTGGAAAATAATTTTGAAGAGCAAAAAAAAAAGGTCCTCACTTTCATTTCTTTCTAATTCTACATACAGAATAAAATTCGAAATCCACAACATTATTTACAAGTACAAATTTTGCCGCCCCCAAAAAAGGCCGGCCGCCCCCTTAAAAACGCCGCTTCAGCCTACTCAGCCTTTTGGTAAATGCGCCACTGAGTACAGATATTGCTGTCTGCGTAGGGTTGTAATTCCTGTTTTCGACGTTTGCTCTCATTTTATCGGTTATTTCTTTTGAATTGGATGATACTCTTGGTAAAGTTCTGGAATCAACTCGTTGAGGCGTGGTGTAGATAAAAAACATTGTTCCTTATTAAATCCATTCAAACGATCAGGGCCGTTTGTTGTCTGCGTGTATTTGTGTAGTTTATCTGGGGAGTTGACTGATGAAGTTTCTTTATTGCTCACTATATGTTTATTATAAGAGTTACTATATCCAGGTAATATATTTACGTCCATATTATTATTCGTAGATGATCGTGCATTCATTTTATCTGCAGATTTTCTAGCATTCGAGTCGGTTTGAGTGATTTGATCGGTCTTCAGTATTAGGTTTTGTGTTATATATTGTATAATTTTTAACTTACTATCGAAAGACAGTTCCTCGCGGTCGTTAAAGCGGTGGAGATGTGCTGTGTTATTAATATCAACGAATCTGGAGCCTGGAGTTTCATTAAGTTTGGTATGAATGCGGATATTTTGTTGCTTAATCAACTGATTCAATGCATGTTTCGATGGTATGTATGGACTTCCAACAATTATTAGGTTAGTATGTTTCGATTTTTCTGTAAGATCCTTTAATATGATATTTTCATTATTTCGTTTCTGTCTTATGTCATCTGACGACCAAAATACTAATTTAAAATCATTTTTAGTAAAATTTCGAGAGAGTATATTGTGATTTGATATGATTTCATCTAAATTATTGTTATTTGCGAACTGAGAGTTTATATCGAAGGAACTATTTCACTGAGAGAAATTTCTAGCAACCATAATTAAAGTTTTAATAATCATAACTAAATTATCTCAGTTAAATAGGGGACAGATAAGATTAGTTAATGTCATAATTAAAGTTGACTTTCTACTTCCAAATTAGTTACTATAACTAAGTCGGCTTAATAACCGAAAAATATCTGATATGTTAGCGACCATTATTTGGCATTGGTAGTGTGGTTATTAAAGTCGTCTAGTTACCGCTGTTAGTCCATGACATTATGGTAATTAAGTAATTTACTTTTTACTGCTCAATGGACTTAGTTGTGACTGATATTCAATCTTATTATCAGTATTACTATATCAGCATTATGGTAATACATAAGCTTTAATTAAAGTAGCAAAAAATGTAGCTTGCTGGAATATACAGGGTGTCCGGAAAGGTGAGGTCAAAAATGATAGGGGTGGTAGAGTGAGCCAAAATAATGTTAGTACTTCATATAAAAAGAAGTTCTATCGCGCTTCCTTAGGGAGTTATGAGGTTTAAAGTTTAGAATATAAAAAATAGTATTTCATTAATAACTTTTGAACGGTTGCCACAATAATAATGATATTTAGGCATTTAAATTAACTCGTACCAATGCTTTTTTCCATAGGCAAATGATGCGCCGTAAGTCATAATTATACAGGGTGAGACGAATTTTTTCGTTTATTTAATGCATTTCTTACAGAGGTAAAAAATTACATTTTGGTTTGACCGTATAATTTCTCTATCAGTTTTGTACAAAAAAGGTATACTTTATTTAAATTAACACCGTGAACCGTTTTTCATATAAACGCATTTTAAATCCAGACATACCCCCATTTTGTATGTAATAAAAATCAATTTTTGAGAAAATTATTAAAATATGGTAAAATTTTTAAAAAACAGTCTTTATTTGTGTTATGAAGTTTCAAAGGCCTTTAAACACCATTTTTAACCACATTTTAATATTTTCCTCAAAAATGGATTTTTTGTTATATACAAAATAGGAGTATGTCTGGTTTTTAAAATGCGATTTTATGAAGAATGGTCCAAGATATCGATTTACATAAGGTATACCTTTTTTGTACAAAAATGATGAAGGAATTAAACGGTCAAACCAAAATGTCAAATTATAATCTCTGTAAAATATGCATATAATAAACGAAAAATTCGTCTTACCTGTATAATTATGAATTGCTGCGCTATCATTTGCCTCTGGAAAAAAACAGTGGTATGAGTTTATTTAAATGCCCAAATATAATTATTATTGGGGCAACCGTTTAAAAGTTATAAATGAAATACATTTTTTATTCTAACTTTAAACGTCAAAAATTCCCTAAGAAAGCGCGATAGAACTTTTTTATATGAAGTACTAACATTATTTTGGCTCATCTATCACTTCCACCATTTTTGACCTTACCTTTCGAGACACCCTGTATAAGCCTTAGTTATTGTAGTATATGGCTTTAGTTGCTTCAGCAAATAAGCTCTAGTTCCTGTAGCAAATTAAATTTATAAAATATATATGGTCAAGGGAGTATATGGAGAAATATTAGGAATTAAAATCTATAAATTTGTATGTATAGGTATGTATTACGAGATAAGTGTGATAAGTGGATGAGGTAGGTTTTTTTGGCTTATTATTTTTACCAACGCCATTTGACTGATAAACGAGTTAAAAATATATTTTTTTAAAACCAAATATTTTATTCCGTTTTTTATGTTTGTGGTTTGTTTTAGCGTTGTGCAGTTTAATAATGGCCAACAAACGTACTTTAACGGAATGGGGCTTTAATCAAAGTGCTATAAAAGCTTTTAAAACTAAGCATTAAAAAGGATTTGCAACTTCCTTATTAATAATGGTAATTATTTATTCTTTTATTTTTGCGATTAAAATTGGGTTACTGGGCGAACCATTTCCTCTTCCGTGGCTGGGCAGGGTAAAACCATGTAGTAAATGTCTAGAAATTAAAGTGGGTTCATTACGTTTTGCTTGACAAAATTTGAGCAGTTTCCGAAATTTTATTATAAAATAGGCATTCCAAATAGCACATAAAAAAGCGAAATATTCACGTTTTGCAAAAATATAACTGTTAAATAATTGCCATTTATGACTGAACATTTAAAATTTTAAAAACTTGTGTCCGCAAAACCTATTGAACCTGCTTTAATTTCTGGACATTCACTTTACATCGTCTTTACCATGGGCTTACCCCGCCCAGCCACGGAACAGGAAAAGGTTCGCCCAGCACACAATTCACTTCGCGGTCTCGAAAGTTTGTTGATTCATAAATAAATTTAAAAAACGATATTTTCTTGCTCCCTTGAAGGGTTTATGTCAGTAACTGCCTCTAGAACAAGTAAGTATTTTTTTAATCGAAAAAATAAAAGAATAAATAATTACCAATATTAATTAAGAAGTTGCAAATCTATTTTAATGCTTACCTTTAAAAGCTTCTATAACACTTTGTTTAAAGCCCCATTCCTGTAAAGTACGTTTGTAGGCCATTATAAAACTGCATAACGCTAAACCAAACCAAAAACATAAAAAACGAAATAAAATATTTGGTTTTTAAATAAATTAAGATTTTTACACGCGCCATTTTGGAATCAGTCAAATGGCGTCCGTAAAATAATACGCCAAGAAAACCCTCCATACCCACACCACACGAAGCACAAAACTGAAATCGTTGCGCCGTTGCGCCTGTTTTGGAAGACTTTCCGTTGACGAGCGCTACCGAAGTATATCGATTTTTAACGATTCATATCTAGCTAAATTACTTTAGTTATGATTATTAAAGATGCCCACTTGTAATACCTGAATATCTAATAGTATTAGGAAGGTCTTTTTCTGCCTTTATTAATGGAAACTTTATTTGATGCATTTAATAAACACAAATAATAAACTTAATGAACACAATTAAACCGCAACATAATAGTAAATCTGGTAAGATTTTATTAACACGTAAATGGATTGTAACTAAACCAACTAGTTAGTGTTATGCAGAAATTTATTAACAGTAATACCTTGATTTCAGAAAGACAACTTTAATAGTACTCGAAAGATCAATTTAATATCATTATTAAAAAAATAGCTATGATACCTAAAAATAAAAGAATGGTTATTAACGAAGCAACTGAAAGGTAGTTTAATTAACTGTTTTCTTTCAGTGTTGTAGTCATTTTGAATAGCTTGCCATAGTTATATCCATTTCTACCACTTAGTATTAATAACTGGCTTTTTCGTGTTAAGTTTTGGGGTTCAATATTAGGTTTTGTGCTTTCCCGTTTATTGATTTGTGTTGAGTTTGAGTTGTGTCGAATAGTTTTGGCGTCAATCAGTTTAGGGGTACCTTCCGAATGATTTTCAAACCGTTCAATGGTTTTTTGAGACTGTCATTTGTAACATTAATTCTATTTATTCTTTAATGGCCAATATATGTACCTTTAGCTATTGCTTATACAGTATATCAAGAATAGTGTGCAAAAAGAGGTTAAACGATTTTAAGCTTTCATCATGGATATCTCGAAAACAAAACGTTTCCGACAAAAAATAATTTTAGATTCGTGATTAGCGCCTTAAAAGGCCCCCGTATACCGAATTTCAATAAAAATATAATAACCTACTATCCATAATATGGTAATTTTCTAGGAACCTACAGCAGTTTCGAATTTGACAAAATTTGGTATACGAAGGTTTTTTGGAGGCTTATTACGAATCTAAAAGAATCTTTTGGCGAAAACGTTACGTTTCAAGATATCCAACATCCAAGTTGGAATTTAAATTAATATGGAAATTAATAAGGAAATAGGTATGTTACTTTATGATATCGGTAATTATTTAGTATACGATTTTCTGCTATTTTAACGATTTTATAAAATATTTTAACGTACATGTTATCTATTAGTGTCCTTAATAATAATATAAAGGCGCAGTTATGATTTTTTATTTATTTTTTTATAATAAAAACATTTTTTTGGCATTTGTCCAGTTTTATTATGGACAATTGGCAACGTTGTATAAATGTTTAATAATAAAAGAGGGATTATAAAGGGTGGTCAGGTTAGTTCTTGTTAGTTAACGTTTTTTTGTCCTTTAATTACACCAGAGACACTTTATGAATCCAGTTTGTGTGAATTCTTTCTTTTATTCACTCATAAATAGAATCAGACCCTTCCGATGTTGCCAAATGTTTTCTATATTTAGCATGGTATAACTGATGTTTTTAGTCGTTTTTCTTTCCACTTTTAGGCTATGAATTAACAATTTTATATTTATCATATTTTTTATCTTTATTCTCAAAAATATGTTGAAAAAATGTATTTTTATTTAATTTTACATGTGATGTTCAGTTTCATTAACTCGTTTTACCAAATTTTACCTATGTGCGCCACTTACGTTTTATTTAGAAGAGTGTTTAAAATGTGTAAGTATCACTAATTAAAAAAAAAAACCTTAAAATAGCAGAACACCGTTTATTAAACTGTTACCTTAATATCCCATTATCTCTACATTCCTACTTCTTCTTGCACACAATTCTTGATTTAAAGCTAAAGTGGCATACAATATTTGATTTTAAAGAATAATTATTAAAAGTAAAACTATGCAATTTAATGCAAAAATATTGTAATATACCTACCTAAAAAACCCGGGTTTTAGAAGGGGAAAATCAAATATTGTACGCCATTTTAGCTTTAAATCAAGAATTGTGTGCAAAAGAAGGAGGCATATAGTGATTAGTTTAAATTTTTACTTTGATGATAGATACCTCAAAAACGAAACGTTTATTCTGCCAAAAGCGGCAAATTCGTGATCTGCGCCCCAAAAAACCCTTATACCAAATTTCGTCAAAATCGGAATTGCCACAGGTTTGTAGAAAATTACCAAAAGTATATAGGTATTTCTTTACTTATTACCGAGCTTATCACTAAATACAAAAATACATAAACCTAAAACACAAAAGAATATATGTGGGTGTGTCCAATTAAATAATAGGAGATCTGCAGACACAGAGGTAGATGGGCGGCAAACAAAAAAATAAATAGAAAAAAAAATAAGTAGTAGTTATAAACATAGAAACACAATTTCCACAAATAAAATGTACCATAATTTTATTTCAAATTAGATTTTCAACTAAACTAAGCTTATCTTTAAACACACAAAATAGATAAGACTGATTTTAATACTTACCCGATTTTGAAAAGCAAAACCAAGTCATTCTTTGGAATTATTTTTGAAATAACTTTACTTTAATAATGATATAATTAAGTCAAAGTGGTTTTCTTTAAATAACTACGACGTTTAAAACTCTGATACCTAATTGCAATAATAAATATTTGCAGTCACAGGCGTTTTCTGCCGGTAAATCACAGAATTGATATGTCCAGATTGTCCAGTGTTGCCACACCATGGACTGTCATGGAGGATAAATTACTGACAGAATTTCATCCCACTCCTGGCAACTCCTTACAATGACTTTTTAATACTATTGGATCATAGTCACAGTCATGCCGTGTGACATTTCTTACTATATTCTTAATCATTTTTTATTCCTTGCCAATTCCTTGCCTTGCAGGTCCTCACTTCCAAGGCTTCTCATTCCTTGCAAAATGGCAACACTGGATACGTCACTCACAACACGAGAGAAAAACTGTGTTTGGCATATAGTGTATTCCTTTTACCTTGTAGAACCGTTCTCTGAACTGTCAAAAGTGTCTAGAACGGTTCTACAACATGAAAAAAATGTCAAAAAATTGTAAAAGGAACACCTTTGGTGTCGTTCCGGGCGGTTCTGGAGCATAAAAGGAATACAGCAATAGTGAAAAGTGTAGTGTAGTGTATTGTAGTTTTGATGCCAAATGCGTTTAACCGAGTTATGTCACAAATGTCAAATTTTTAAAAAGGCTTTTATGCTTTTATCAATGGTATATTTTATTTAACTAAAAAATTAAATAAAATAGATCTTTGCTTTTATTTATTAACCAATAAATTAAATTTTTGCATATTTGGGTTTCTTGTTCTCTATACTTGTTGTTGGTCCAAAGACTTCATTCATAGACAAATTATCGTTTTAATAAAATGTACCTAACTTCACGACCTCAAAAATGGTGTAGTTGAGTTAAAAAAGTTAAAACTTGATATAACTTTTTATTATGCCAAACAGAGTTTATGATTGATTGTAAAAAACTGATTAAGTCAGAAAAAAATATATTTTTATGTTCATCTAGCTATACATCACCTGGGTTGCGTTTAAGCAATAGAATATTATTATTATTATGAAGTTTCTGACAGTAGGCGGCAGGGCCGATAAACTGTTATTTGTCCACAGCGAGTAAGGTACAGTATGTGCAGATGGTCAGTTTATACAGGTGTGGAAAATCTTTATTCGCCCTTTGCAATTCCCCAAGTGGAAAAGAGAGTATTTCTGAATATCACATAAGTTCGATTGAAACAGACGATGCGATGTTGTCGATGCACAAATTTTTCCCCGTTCTCTTTGCTTACATCCAAACGTACTCCCCTATTGGGACACTGGCGCCGACGGTTTTCGTTTTGCGTATCAGCAGGCCGATTCTCAACCGCCGTCTCGAGTCGTAACGTATCGAGACGCTACCGAATGGTGATTCTTAACTTATTTGAGAGTCGGATATCTTCCGAGTTCGTATGTCATTTAATTTCGGTAGCTATATAGGGTGCTGAAAGAGAAGCATAGAAAATTATTGCAAGTTACCATATTAGGGAGAGATACCTGTAAATGCTTAAATTTTCATTGATTTTCATGAAAGAGCCATTATATTTTTCAAAAATTGGTATGTAGTTTACTAATATATTAAAATAATGGAAGTTTTTTTTTCATTTTAATTTTTCAAAATGGGGGCTGTACACTTAAATTCTTCTAAAAAGGTTAAAGAGAGACTTATTCTTAATCGGCGGACACTGTAGTATCGGTTCTAGTGATTTGAAAATTAAAAAAATAACATTTTTGTAATTATTTACAAACCGCCGGACGCATCGCTGATTTTAATGAAATTTGGTACACGGGGGTTTTTGGGGCGCTGATTACGAATCTAAAAGAATTTTTAGTCGAACACGTTTCGTTTTTGACACATTCATCATCAGACTTGATAACCAAAACTAAACTGAATTTACTATTTCCCCTCCTCTTTTTGCACTCAATTCTTGACTGAAAGCTAAATTGGTACTTAGTATTTGATTTGCAGTGCTACAAATCCCATTTTTCTATTTATTTTACCAGTTTTTCCACTCAGCCGCTTAACCCGCTGGGTAAGCAGAGTGTCAAAACTGTCAAAATAAAGCCATCCTATTGGTTAAATTTGAAAGTTTTGACACTCCGCATACTTAGCGGCTAATCAGCTGAGTACTCCTGAATGCGCCCATTGTTTGTCTTAAGTGATACAACAATTCTTGTGGCCGACAGACGTTCGGTTACACGAACAATTTCGAAGTTAAAATAAGACACTGCTAAGATCCAAATAATGCACGACCTAAATCCGACATGCATAAAAGCAAGCACCATCCTTATTAAGGCAGTCTTTATCCTATTATTCATCTACGTAAAATCAAATGACAAAATAGGGCCGGTATTATTAGCGCTTAGCCTTATTTTGCTGTGCAATATTTCTCTAACTACAGCAGGCCGATTCTCGACGACCATCTCGGCACGTAAGATGCTACGAAATGGTGATTCTTAACTTATTCGATACTCGGTAACAAGTCGACAACTTCCGAGTTCGTACGTCATTTTTTGATCTCGGTACCTTCGATGCTGTCGAGAAGAATAACGAAGCAATTTGATTGGTTAAAAATTTAATATTTGTCAAACGAAAGCAAATGGTACAAGGATTAGATTACTTCCGAGAGCAAAGTGCTTTAAGAGAAGGTGGCCCAACTTTCATTTGGACAGTTGAAATATGTGACGTCAAAGGTATTCTTTAAGAAAAAGAATGTCGTTATTTCTTTAGTGTTTTGTAAATGTCGTATTAATCATGTTTATATTAGTAAGTAAATAGTGAAAAAAAAATACTTTAACATTAATTGTATAAACTATATTTTAAATTTTGAATATAATCAAAAATGACACCAATGACGTCACATGTATCAGCTGTTTACTGTCATAACAAAGATGGGCCACCTTCTCTCTAAGCACCTTGAGCGATAAGTCAAAATCAAGGAGATAAACTTGTTAAAGTTTATCTCCTTGAGTCAAAATAACAAACGACATTTAGTTTACAACAATCTCTTATCAATGTATACTAAGTTTATAAACTTAACGTTTCGTTCTGTGGCCGTTTTGCTTTCGCCGTCGTCGACTTTTCAAATTGTTAAATAAAAAAGGGTAGGTGCCAGACGTAAATTGAAGTTTAAGCTTAATTTATATACTTGACGTTTCGTTGTCGTTACCGTATTGCTGCCGCCGTTACCAATCGACCTTTGCAAATTGTAAAATAAAAACCTATTGGTCGATAAACAAACGTCTGCGAACTACGCCGGCGACGATAAGTTAAAACTTGGCAAAGGATAACAATAACAAGCCAAATATGGCAACGCGTCCATATAAAAGGCCTTATTAAACGCCATAAAGTTTGAGCTTAATTTATATACTTGACGTTTCGTTGTCGTTACCGTATTGCTGCCGCCCTTACCGACTTTTGCAAATTGTTGAAAAAAAACTATTGGTCGATAAACAAACGTCTGCGAACAACGACGACGACGATTCGTTAAAACTTGACAAAGGATAACAATAAACGCAAATGCGACAACGCGTTCCTATAAATGATTACATTAAACGCCATAAAGTTTAGGCTTCAACTTGACAAATCGTTGTCGTTGCCGTTACGCTTCTGCTGTCGCTGCAGTTTGAACATTGTTAATGAAACAATCCTGTTATCGATCACAAACGTCTGTTAACGACCAATAACAACAGTTTAAATTTGGTCAAGTTAATTAAACAACAAGCTAAATACGGCAACGACGATTATAAATGGTTAAATTAAACGCGATAAATTTAAGTTGCGAACGCAATTGAGTGGCAGCGGAAACGGTAGAGTTTAAACGCTGTTAGTTAAACATCGCTACGTCATACTTTAATAGCATCAAAATGCCCCAAACACATATCTCATCAAGTACAAAAACTATATATCTACAATTTGCGGCAGCTAGTTATTCTGTGCTACAATTAAGCGATGTCTTTGGTATAAATTACATGGCAAGTCGGTTCTTTTGTATGTAAACATTTGGCTGATAATGACGTAGCTGTGTTGAACTTACAGGGTTCGTACTTTACGTCAAGTTTATAAATTAAGCAATGGGAGCAGTTGCCCCCCCTCAGGAGCCCAAAAATACCTCATGGGTTGTTTATTGAAGGTGTCGTCTAACCCTTTTTTGGTTTATGTAAATAGCATGCCTAAGCCTCGTTGTTTACTTACCTTGGACGCATTCAGAATCGACGCCCGTTAAAGACATGCGCAATAAGCGTTGTCACAAAATGGGTAAATTTTACCACAAGGTTGTCTAATCTGAATGCGCCCCTGGAGTCTTTATTTTTTCCACTCTCTGCGTACGGTCCTGTGCAAATTTACTCTTTACTACGGACAACGAGTCGATATAAATTGAGAATCGCATTTTCGATAGGTTTCGAGTCGATGTCGAGTACTCGGTACCGACCGAGAGGTGACGTATACTACAAAGAAGCAATTTGATTGGTTGAAAATTAATTGTCAAATGAAATTGCGACGCATAAATATTTCGTAAGCAAAGAGAATAGACAAGAATAAAATAAAATACTCGTAAAATAGATGAAAATATAAAAAATACTAAAAGCACAAAATGAAAAGGTCAAAGAGGTCAACAGGAAAACTTGCCAACATTGCAAATATGTCAAAAAATTGTAGTTGCCAACATAACTTTCCCAATTTTACGCTGTACTACGGACTACGACTCGATGGATATGAGAATTACGTATTCGATAGGTTTCGAAAGGGATACCGAGAACTCGATATCGAAAGAGTCGTCTCGTATCGAGAAGTTAAGAATCCCACTGCTGATCTTAGTCCCCTAGATTATTTCAAGGTTTTTGACTATTTCCTTTGGGGATATCTTAAGAACCGTTTATTTAAAAATGCACCTCACGACCTTTAAGTACTACGACAAAATTTGATAAGGGAAGTCGCTACCATTCCTGCGAGAACAATTAATCGAGCTGTAATAAAAATACAAAGCAAAGCAAGAAAATGCATGGAGGCGGAAGGTTATCTCTTTGAACACTTATAATAGTGATTAAATTATGTTTATTTTTAATATGGGCATCAAGATAGTATTACAAATTGTTTATGTAAGCTGATTTGTTGTCTACCTTTTTGTATCTTATGTCTAATATTCATGAAATTTTCGGTTAATAAAGTAATTTCCGCTGTTAGATATCAATGAGTTGCAATAAAAAGATTACGAATATATAATAAGTCTATTCTTTTTTTTTACCTTTTTACCTAAAAATGTAGTTCAGGGCCGTATTATGGTGAAATAAATATGCAATATTCTGGTGATGGAATTTTTTGTACGAAACGTCGGCAAATATCAAAGTGGCGATAAATAGTGTTTTAAGAGTGATAAAAGGATTTAATTGAATTGAAAAAATATCAGGTCCGTATTTAAAAAAACCAAGTTGATGATGGTCGCCAGAAGCCGAAACGTCAGATTCAATATTTAATGACCCTAAATTATAGAGCAGAAAAAGTGGCCATAAAAACGTGTTTTTCATTTTAAGTTATCTTAAAAAATATAGCCAGAAAACAATAGAAACCAAAATTGAAAATTCCGGTTTTTTCGAATATCTTCGGAAGTACTCGGAATTTTTTAAAACGCAAAACGGCATTATATTGAGCATCAAATTGCGCAACTTTGCCTCCATTTAACCGATCCTGTATCTCTTACGGTTTCCGAAATCCCAATGATGAGCGTCGAATTCGAGCCACCCTGTACAACCTATTATATTGGCCTAAAATTAGGTGTAGAATTAAGGGGAGCAATTAAGGTTTTTCTTTACGACCTTACAGCACTCTTCTTAGTTAGTTCTGTCAGTTCTAGTAACTTTAAGTTAAATTTGCTACGCTTTTTAAGAATCACTTTATATTTTACTAACAATTTTTCCAGTATTTTTATCCACAGATATCTATAAAAGACACCTTTGTATTAAAGTATCTGTAGTTTTTTAAGGCAGAAAATATTTAACCAAATGACAAAAAATTAAATGTGATAACATGTATAAGAGATTCCTTAAGTAAGATTTTAAAACATTATGTAAGAATAACGATTTAACTTTGTCCTCAATGTAAGAAAATACTTTTCCACTCGTACATAAATTCGGGGTATAACCAAAAATATATGTTCGAAGAGTATACATAAGTTGTATCTAGAAGAACAGTTAAATTTAAAAAAGAAAAAAAGTTGCCAAAATTTTAATATACCTACATATCCTTTTTGTGCGCCACTGTAAGGTTGTCAATTTGTTTGTTCAATTGTCCTAAATTCGCAAAGTCCATTGGACAAAATTATTTAAGCACTTAAATTTAGGAACATTGAACATTTTAATGCATCTAAAACACACTCATGTTCCCTGTCGAGAAAAGAGTCACCAAATACTCATCCTCTACTTTTGAACGGCCAAGTTTTACAGAGCAAAGACACCTTCAATCTTGTGGGCGTCACATTTGAAAGTAACCTTAACTGGCATAAACACATTGTATCTATAGCCGCGGCAGCTTCAAAAAAGCTTCGATTTCTCTTTCGAGCCAAAAAGTATTTTCCCCTTCTAATTTATACACTTTATATGTGTCCCAAATCTGACCTCCCTTGAAATATTGTTCTCATATCTGGGGCATGGCGTCCCCCACAACCCTAAGCATTCTTGATTCTATTCAATAAAGAGCTATTCGTCTCATTAATGATCCTTTACTTACAGAAAGGCTTCCTCTCTTGCCCATCGACGGGCTTTGGGGGATTTATCGCTTTTTATAGGTACTTCCATGGCTTTTGCTCTAAAGAATTGTCCAATATAGTTCCTCCACTCACGGTTCCCAACAGAGAAACTCGTGGTTCCGCGCGTATGCATCCATATACGGTGGAACTGTGAAATTCCCACTTTGTTCGTTCTTTTATCCCTAGAGTTTCTAGAATGTGAAAACTGCTGCCCGCGGAGGTCTTTCCTTCTCCCCCAAATCTTCAAGTATTTAAGTCTCGTGTCAACAAAGTCCCTCTTACCTCGCTTAAGACACCCACAGTACGCTTTCAGCCTTCATGGTTTGTCCAAAGATAAAAAAAAAGTACGGTAATATACGGCCTATTGGAGTTACTCCATAATTTTATTGCTAACAAAAAGCGACAGTAAATTTAAAAAAATGGAAAACGATGATTTTGAGAAAGAATCCAAATTTATCGTTGAATAACTTTTAAACGGGAAAGTTGATTAAAAAGGATATATAGATCTTTTTTAAAGAGCGTTAAATATTCTACAAGAAATAGCGGTTCAAATATCTTTATCTACATTTGTTTGAGTGAAGAAAAATTAACTGCAAAAAGTCACATTTAATGTGGATATTAAGGGCTGGTCTGGGTATTTTTTTAGGTCATAACCTAAAAATCTAAGAGGCGTCTGAAAATAAAACCCAATTTAGGAAATAACGGACACCCGACTAATACATATTTATTATCAACAGATCCAGCTTAGGCGCAATTACCCTTTTGTTTCCTATCTTAGATAAATGAGATAAATTACTTTGTTTTCTTTACTCTATTTCATTTAAGAATATGACACTACAGTTTAGTAAAGCAATTACATTTTTAAACTAAATAACTAAAACAACGGGGAACATATACATTAGGAATGTAAATGAAAGATCTGCACATGTTTATATACTAAAATAGTCTGATGATCTGGACCGTAAACAATGAAATTTCTTAGGTCTGTTTGGTCGTTTTTAAGAAGTGGCTTTCCTAGTTCTTAGCCCCGTTGCTAAACGATCAGCCATATTTTAAGAAGTTTGTTTTAAAATGTTTAATGTTGCTAAATTGCAACAGCTTCTAAATGGACTTACGGTTGGATATACCTTCAAGCCTACCTGAAAAGCCAAGGGGGTATGCCTCTTAACAAGATTCTTCCGGTGTATATAAAGTTTTCGAATGCCAATAACTTGCAAAACTGTCAACCCTTAAAAACTTAGTTTTTAATAATATCTTGTTATTAGCCATTATTCCTAAATTTATGTATCGGTGGAAATATGCCTAAACTTTAATATATGCATAGAATAAGTCCTTAATTTGTACAACAACTAAACATACGACAAAAAGCACTGTTATTGTTAAAAAAATATTAAGGTCATTTTGTAATCACTATGTGATATCTTTTTACATATAAATGTATATTAAAGTATTTTAAAATTTTAAGGTGTAATATGTCTCCTATATTATTATTACACATCTAACTACCAATAATCAGGATACATCCATTATTGTTCAAGATTACCTACTTTATCTCAAGAAAATCAGCCTTAGAAAATGGAAACATGATTGGCAGAGATATGAGTGAGACCAATACCTTTTATTATAAAATTCATGAAAATATACGTCACAAACACTGGTATTATAACATGTCCATCCCAAGAAGGGTTGTATCAACAATAATTTTTAAAATTAATGCAATAACTTTCTCAAACCTAATTGTATATTACATTTTTCCTTAATCTATCCTTAAATGTCATTATTTTTTGTGGTCCTCTTTGTTTGTCTTTTTAAAGTCCTCACAAACAGCTTCGATTTGGATATTTTTTGTAACTGTTTTTATAGTATTTAAAATCAGAAACCTCTTAAAGGGGATAATATTTATGTTTTTAGATTAAACAATATACAGGGTGTCCGGAAATAAAGTTCTAGATAGCACGATAGAACTTTTTTATATAAAGTACTAATATTATTTGGTCTCACTCCATTACCCCTATCATTTATGAGATCACATTCGGAAGACCCTGTATATGCTATTTATACAGGGGTCAAAAACTCTGCCGACAAACTTAAACGATCGATTAATGGTTTAGCATTAAAAAATAAGAAAAAAACGATAAATGGATACATGTCCTAAACGAACTATTTTTAGAGCTACAGGGTGTTAAAATGTAAGAAAAATAATGGTTTTTATTAACTTTTATACCAGTTCAGATATTTTTAAAAAATTTAGGAGAAAAGTCTCCTAAGCATCAAAAGAATTTTTTTTCAGTGGTGTAACATTGACGACACTTAAGAAAAATGTTTTTTCTTGTCGTCAAAAAATGTCATTTGATGTATTGAAGGCATCTTTCAAATTTCCCAAAAATATCTGTATTGGTAAAAATTTATTAAAAAACAACTATTGTTTTTTTCTTTTTTTTTTTTTGTTGGATCATCACCCCTTAAACTTTCTTGGTAAAGTTAGTAAACATTCCGTATACATAACATTTATATTGTTTATAAAATACAAATAATGTTTGTGTATGTAATGTGTTTCCTCTCTAAAAGGTTTATGACTTTAAATAGCATAAAAAAATATAGGAAAATTTTTTTAAATCAAAATTGGAGCTGTTTCTGAGGACCATCAGCGATTACGTGGTTTAAAGCTTCATTGACTCGACTATTAGAGATAACCCCAAATATTGTGTGTACAAAGACGGTAAAAAAATTCGATTAAGAAAGACAAGATGATGCGACCGAGACTTTTAGAAGAAAATAGAAGCAATCGCGTGATACCGCCTAGCATGGATATGATGTCAATGGTCAATCTCACAGGCATGCGGCAAGAAAATGAATACGTTTATTTTAATTAAAATACATACTTATCTAAAAGATATTTTTCTAAAAAGTGCACAAAGTAATACTTTTCCGCGCGCAAAAGCAGATAAATAGTATTTGTCCGTTTTGACGTTTATTTGTTGTTGCTCTAACAACCAATTACATTTTCTAACGTGAGATTGCGTGCGTAATATAACTCCTTTCGAAGTCCCCAAATCTACCATAAGGTATGTATACACCGAAGCAACAATGAGAAACTTTTATGTTCGTGTACCGCATATCTGTTACAAGTAAAGAAATGTGTACCTGGTTATAATAATTAAGTATGTTTTTTTCTGTTATAAGTGTATATTTTAAAAAATATAAATAAAACAAATAAAATAAATAAAAAATAGTTTTATTTTCTCCATTAAGGTTAACAATAACTAATAAATAAACAACAAAAATAAAGTGAACTCAATTTTTAAGCTGTTTACTGGGAATATTTAATTTTTAAAAAAAACTGAAACTTCATAATAAAAATGTTTGCACATATACCATACAGTAATCTGATCAGAATTTATAATAAAGAATGTATTTGCGTGTTTCCCCGACATCTATCAACGCCTATCTACAGGGTGGTTGATGTTTTGACATGTTTAGTAATTTTACATCAATATACATACATTTAAAAATAAACTTTATACTAGAAAATTTAGTACATTTTTTAATAGTGAAACCAAACAAAATTTTAGGTAAAACCATATGAAATATCCTATATCCTTTCTTTGAAAAAGCAAAAACACATCTATGTAAAAGATAACGACAAAATTGCTCTATCTATCTATTTGTATTATCTTTTAATTTAAAAGAAGGTATCTGTTTAACTTTTGAACCACCCTGTATTTTTAGTTAAACTTAAAAAATAATAAGCATTTAACATTGTAACAAGTTTAAACATATTTAAATAAAGACTCTTTGGGATCAGTTTAAACATATACCGGGTGTTTCTCACAGGTGGTTCCCCCTATATTTTTTTACATATAAAGTTAGAAATATGAAATTTGGTATATGCTTATTTGACATAATTTTGGATTGATTGGTCTAATTACTTGTTTCCCATTACTTCCGGTTTGACCGGAAATGACTGCTTCTTTCAAATTTTAAATGGTAGCCCGGTATATTTTATCTTATTTCGACAGAATATGACATTCTAAATACAATGACATCTCATATGTAATTTTTAGATGGTTCTGCTGTCAAAAATTAAATTGTTTAAATTTCAATCTAAAGTGCCATGATTAGACAAAACCGGTTTATTTTAGGTCAAATAGCCATGGAAAAATGAAATTAGTCGTATTTTGTTTTTACGAGTTCCTAGGGCGGAGTCAAAGTGTGCAAAATCCTATTTATGGTCATAACTCCTTTTCTTTTATTTTTATTCCAAATAATTTGGTACCACGTAGGCGGTATTTCCAGTAAGACTTTTCCTACAGAACACATAATAAATTCATGATGTTGTCATAAATCAATATTGCCCTGTAGTACAATGGTGGGTTAAGAATCATTTAATTTATATATTTTAGGATAAAAAACTTTTCCGTACTACCGCGTATGTGGTATCAAATTATTCGTAGTAAAATACTCTTTTAGGATATGCTAACGAGCCACCCTCGCCTCGTTCCATTTGAAAAAAGGAGTTATGACCTGTAAATAGGATTTTGTACACTTTGACTCCGCCCTAAGAAGTCGTAAAAAACAAAAGACGACTAATTTCATTTTTCCATGGCTATTTGACTTAAAATAAACAGTTTTAGTCTATTCATGGCACTCTACATTGGAATTTTAAAAAATATATTTTTGACAGCAGAACTGTCAAAAAGTGACATGTAAGATGTCATTGTATTCAGAATGTCATATTCTGTCGAAATAAAATTAAATACAATATGAGCAATGCGTTTTGGTTCATCGGCCGGCAATAGAATAACAAAACAAGCACTATGATTCACGCTTTTTTACATGCTGGTATTTAGTTAGATTGTCTCTTTTCATCACATTGCCTATGAGTTATATTATTTAACTGAACCTGTATATCGGTGGTGCCATTTAAAATTTTAAAGTAGCAGTCATTTCCGGTTAAACTGAAAGTAATAGAAAGTAAAAGAAAACCAGTAAATGGACCAATCAATCCAAAATTATGTCCAATAACGATATAACAAATTTCATGTTTCTAACATTAAAGGTAAGAAAGTTATAGGAGGGGGAACCACCTGTGAGAAACACCCGGTATGTATTAAAAAGGTATAAAAAAAAAAAATAAATAAAATAATTTAAATATGCTTCTACTCCACATCAGAACGATGCTTCAAAAATGTAAACAATTATTTTTTTAATTCTAGTCAGTACATTCTTCAGCTTTTAGGCAAAGATCTAAATGATCCATCATTTCATTTTCTAAAATAATTTTGAGACAGACCGGGCAATTATAATTATTATTTTTAACATCTTTATCACAATCTTCTACTTCACTATTATCATCGTCATCAATAAGTACACAACTACTATCTAAAACGTTGCTGATGCTCATACAATCTTCCAAATGTAATATTTAATTCCGATTTCAATATCTCTTTATTACAAGCTAAGCACAATGTCTTACAGTCCTTATTATTATCATATTTTTGATCAAATGCATCAAACATCTTCAACAGACACTTTTCATAATGAATGTCATATTCTACATGAGACAGACTTTCTTTGCATATTGGGCAGTTCTTAGTTTCACCAATACTATCATGAGTTTTATCACTTTTTGGTTTACAGTTTTCTACATGTTCGGTATAAAATTTTTGAATGATATTTTTAAAGCAGGCAGGGCATTGTTTGAAATAAGAACTATCTTCTTTATCTTCAAAATCATCATTAAAATGTTTCGCTGAACATTCTGCAACATGTTTTTCAAAGC
This sequence comes from Listronotus bonariensis, assembly GCA_014170235.1. Taxonomy (NCBI): domain Eukaryota; kingdom Metazoa; phylum Arthropoda; class Insecta; order Coleoptera; family Curculionidae; genus Listronotus; species Listronotus bonariensis. The sequence goes on from JACEGR010002034.1 coordinate 44,932, forward strand.
TGGAAACGGGAATGTTATTTCCACAAATAATACATTCTTTAAAAACATCGTTTTGAGATTCTAAACAGGTATCCAAGTGTTGATTAAGATCTTCTTCTTTAAAACTATTTTTACAAACGGGGCATTCAACTTTTCTTGTGTTTTTACTTTCAGAATTCTCAGAATTTGATAGTCTAGGAACCTTTTGGGAAGTAGAGGGCATATCAGTCTTAGATCTTTTAACACTACCTTTATTTTGGTTACTGTTTTCAAACCTTTTCAGCCAATGATTTCTTACAATTGAATAATCATTACTACTCAAAGAAGAAATATTACCATTGCTTAAAGTCCTTCCAGTACCACTAAACGCCTGTACGTTTGATGTACTGGTACTAGGTTTTTCCAGCACTTCCTCATCAGTACCGCCTAAACTCTTGCCTCTCTTTTTAGAAACGACAAAAGTACTACTTCCAGCGTTTTTAATAGCTCCCTTAACCCCAGATATACCACCAGGCCTTTTTGGGTACCTGAAGAATTAGTAGTATTACCGTTCAAATTTGTAAAACCAAATATATTGTTAGCTTTTGGAATTACACTGCTTACTTTTGGAGTACCATCAGTATTATTTGTAACTGTATGGATATTGTTGGTAAGTGAACTAGTACTCTTGGGTCTTGGTATATTATTAGACACAGTTTCATTTTCCTTATTACTTTGACTGGGTTTTGTTATAGAAGAGTTACTAGAAGTAGGAAAATACTTTCTAATATCATTTGTTGAATCTAGCGAAGAATCTTGCAACTTGGACGGTTTTTTATTATTCTTGTTTGAAGTTTTTGATTCCGCTTTAGCTGGTTTGTTTGGACTTTTTACCTATAGAAAAATTGCTTTTAAAATAAAAGAACAACATATATATACAATACAATTAAAGAAAAACAACTAACACTAATTTTTGGTTTTTATGCAGCTCTCAACTTTCTTTCTTATGCACTACACACTATACACCACATTTTTTTATACATTTATACTAGATCCAAATTACTGTCACGTTATTTTAGGCTAGATTATTCATAAAAATATTAAAATAATCATTAAAAATATGTGCTCCCATAACCTTGTCAAAATGCAAAAGAATATAAATACTAATACTTAGACAACAACTTAAAAAATTATTAAACTGGAGATTTTAATCCAAATTCATGCATAGAAATTATAAGTTATGCCAGGTCTTTGGTTGTACAAGTTAAATGTCGATTTAAACCAGTGTTTAAAAGAGTTTGGAATATCCTTTATCTCCTATAACAAAGGGACAAAACTAATATTCAAAATATACACACATCTATATTGTATCTCTATCTACAGACTCTACCTAATAGTCAAATGCAAAACACAAAACAGTATTTCTACAGTTATTTAACACTGAAAAAATCAAGGCTTATGAGCTGACTTATTTAATATTTAAATTGTATTCTTGACTTTTTTCAATAAAAACAAAAACTTTATGTTTGGGTAACTTATCTGGTAGCCACGCTTGTGGCTGCTCTGGACCGAGCAGCAACCATCCAAGCTATAAAATGAATGGTGTGTGAATAAGAAGGAGTAGGGGTCAAGGTACAATAAGCTATAAGGCTGCAATGCAACACCTAGGGGGGCGACAGTCAGACCTGGGTGGGATGACCCCGAAAGGGTGAAAAAAAACCTATCTGGTAAAATAAGTAAATATAAAAATTACTAATAAAGTATAAAGCATATAAAAATGTGTCGAAGTTTAAAGAACTTTTTTGTTTTTTAATATTTAATCAATGCTGGTAGGTAATTTTTGTCATGGAATTTCAGGATTTTTACACAAAAATTAGATTTTAAGATGGAAGCATTCATATCATAGATAAATCTTGCTATTAATAGCCAATTTTATTTTAAATCGGTTTATAGGGATTCAAAATATTGGAATTAAAATAAAAATATAAATATGAGATAAATTTCCTATTAACTGTATTTTTATACGCTGTATTTAAATAAATAGTTTTTAGGCAAAAACTACAGCCATAACAGAATATTCAAACTTAGAAGAAAGAATGTATTACATTCAATTTATAGGTTCTTTGCTTATTTTTTAAAAAATGTGGTACTTTTGAACATAATATAAATGCAAAGAATAATTGAAGGCCCCAATTCCAACGTGTATAATTTCTGTCTATTTATTTAATACAAAAATGAAACAAATCTGTCAATATTTGTAATTTTTGAGTGCTTAATTAATATTAATAACTCGTTAGACGATGATTATATTCATACCAGAGTATTTAAAATTAGAAAAGAATGTATTAAATTCAATTATTAAGTTCTTTGTTCATTTTTTTTTAATGTAGCAATATTGTTTATGTTGGAATCGATCCCCTTAACTAATTTTGTATTACTCCCCGAGGGCAATAATTATTGATTTTTGGATTATTCCATATTCGAGTTTATAAATAGCAAGAAGAAATAACCAAACGTGAAAGTTTTTTCTTAATATTTAGAACTAAAAACCCATTTGTCAAAATTTTTTAGTTTACTGGTAGGAAATACTGTTTTTTATATTTACCAGAAAAAATATTTAGTTTTGTGTATTGAGTAAAAATCATCCTACCTTTATGAAAGTTCCACCACAATTTCTTTGATGTTCAGACCACCAACGGTCATTAGGTCCAGGAGTTCTATTGATTGCTCTTTTTACAGTTCCATACCATGGCTTTTGAGTTCTGCATGGTCCATTACATCGCCACCAATGTTGTAGGTATAAATTAACTTCGTCATGAAAATCATGATAAACTGTGATATTTGTCCCTTAAAAAAATAATCCAAGTAAGGCTTCATACATAGACATTTTTTTCCAAGTATATAAAAAAGGGTATTTGCAAATAGTGTTAAATAACTAAAACGAATAAGATTTATTTTGATAAAAAAATAGCAATGATATATATGCATTATTCAAAAAATCAGTCAACGCAATTTACCTGCTTCAGCATTAATCCTATACATGTGTTTATGAAACTCAGGACCATGGCCATCCCGATCTCTATTATTATTTGTTACAAAAAGATAGGCATGTATCATTTCATGAAGAAGGGTCTCAACCAGATCCTTACGGGGTCTTAATTTAAGAAGAGGTTCACTTAGAGTTATTGAGCACATACCTCCTCTCCCTAAAAATAAATAATATCAGATTATTGATGAATATATGATATGAGCAACGCTGTTTGGTCTATCGGCAAGCAATAGCATAACAAAACAAGCACTATTAGTCACGCATGTTTACATGCCGGGATTTAGTTAGATTGTCTTTTTTCCTCACAATGCCTATATGTTATGTTATTTAACTGAACCTGTATATATGATTAATATGATTTGATTTAACTTTTTAATGGGTAATCAATAGGGTCATTTTACCTTGATAACTACAAATACCAGCACATGTAGTCATTCGCTTGCTCCAACTAACTGTTACTGATCCCAAAGTATCCCAAAAGAATTTTTTATTAAATGCCATGAAGAGAACATGGATATCAGGAGTTGGATCTATAACCTCCCAAGAGGGATCAACAAGACATTTTGAATTGCTTTTGGGGAACCTTATAAACTAAGTTGTTTTTAGGTTGTTCAACCTGTGCCTCTGCTTCAAACTGTTGCTGAAGCTCCAAAGCAAGCTGCTGGTCAGAATCAGTACTTTGTTTACTTTTATGTTCTTGTTCGAACTTGTACTGAAGGAGAAGGGCCATTTGATAATCAACCTCAGACATGCTATAAGAAAAAAATAAATTTTCATATTTTTAAAATTTTTGTTCAAATGTAGCATTACAATACTGTGTTGTGTGCTGCTGTGTTAACTTACATAAATCTGGCTTCCTATAGAGAATTTTGCCTTTTAAAAAATATTTTATACTTGTTGAAGAGACAATATTTTTTTGTGGCCAAGAAAATAAAAAATTGTTAAACTTTATTGACTCTTAAAATAAGGTATACAGGTGAGACCGGGCTTTTACGTAACGTATTAAACTGATACAATATTCTAGTCCTGTAAAAAACTCATTTTAGTAGTTGTTTTATCGAAAAACCTATGCCAAAAAGTTTCTTCCCAACAAATCACAAACAACAAAACAGGTGACTGTCAAAAAAACACTGTCAGAACAGAAATGAAATTTAGGCGTTAAACCACCGTTAAACCAATTATAACCAATATAAACGAAACAAGGTATTAACCACGGAACAAAAAGGTATTAACCAATTAACCACTGTGATTGGCGGGAAAATCATTTTAAATTTGCACTAACCAATCACAACGCTGAATTATCATCCGCGAGCGGAAAACTGCTCTCATGGACAGCCAACTTAAGTGATCATATGAATAAAATTTTGTAACCGAAGTGAATTATACCCGCCTAAGTATATTTTTGACTCCGTTCTGTTACATTTATTTGAACCGCGCTCTTAAAACTTTTTTGTGACAAATTACTACATATTACCAGATGCTCGCGAAAATTTTCCTAAAATCAGCAATCAGCAATTTTTTTATCGTATTCCATCAAAGAACCTAGTTTGCCCTGAGTGTACCTCCATCTTTACATCAGATTACCAATGGAATGTGCTATTAAAAAAACAATCTAACCTCATTTTTGTATAACCTGACTTGAATAGTAAAATTTATTGAAAAAATGTTAAAAACAACGGCAGAAGCCTTTCTAAAAAATAACACACTAAAAATTAAACCTATTAGATTTCTTTCAGCAACTGCACGAGCCAAACTACGAAAACAGATTACAAGGTTTTCGGACGGAAGAATCGGACCCTACGAAACATAACTCGGACAACTTAGCTCAGTTCTACAAAATACCTGTAAATGAGAAGAAAATTATATTTCAGAATGGTGGTTTGCCCAAAACTTTTGAAATGCAAAACAAAACATTCAATGAAACTTGTGTAATGGTAAGAGAACCAGCTCTTGATATTATAAACTGCTTAAAATCCATAGATTATAGCAAGCCCCCGTTAGATTTGTACTCTATGGAAAAAAGGTAGTGGCAAATCCTTATCATTAGCTCATGTTCTCCATTATGCCCATAAAAATAACTTTTTATTGGTTCACGTTCCATGGGTAGGTAACTGGATGCGAAGATGCAAAGAATTCAGCAACTCAGATACTAAAGAAGGATTTGTCGACCTTAATTTAGATGCTGCAGCATGGTTATTACACTTCAAAACACAGAATGCAGAGATTTTAAAAAATCCTAATATTAAAGTTCTACGAGACATTCAGTGGAGTAAAAGAGAAACAACAGCAAAAGATTCTAGTTTACTTGAACTTGTAGATCATGGTATTAATAGAATAAGGTTTGCCTCAAATTGTGTAACTATATTAGCAGAACAAATTAAAAATCTTACAAATGCTGGAGTGTGTAAAACTTTAGTAGCTGTAGATGGGTTTAATGCCTTCTTTTACCCTAATACCAGAGTTTATACAGAAAAGAAAGAAATGGTTCCTCCCAGTAGGGTGACATTAACAGAAGGATTTTTAAATTTGACAAAGTTTGACTGGAAAAATGCTGCTATTGTTGTAACAGTGGATGAGATTGCTATAGCTGAACAAGATCAAATATCATATTATCCAAGGTATTGACCTATTTTTAAACTTACATTTTATTTTAAATAAATCAAATCTTAAGCAGGTTTTACACAAGACAACTTTTTTCAAGAATAAATTTCGTTTTCATTAAAGAAATTGACAAAAACAAAAAAAATCACCTTTACTGTGCTAAATTACTATTATCCTAAAATTATCAATAAAATATTTAAAGATCTGTCAATGCTCACTATAACAAGATAATTAGACAATTCCACTTATTTCCAAACAATTTCACAACAATTCCACATAATTCCATCTGATGGTACATCACAATTCATCAAGTGTTTTACCCCTCAGTTTTTATGCATTTTTATTGGTTTTAGGTATCTTTTGGGAAAACAAGGTTTTGAACACATGGACCCTTTTGTGCCAGTGGAAGTGCAAAACTATTCGAAGAAGGAGCTGTTAAGCACCATGGATTATTTTAGAGAAAGAAAGTGGGTAAATCCTTATCCAGGTCAGGATGACGAATTATACTTTTTGAGTGGTGGAAATCCTTTTAAATTAATTAAGTTATGTAATCCCTTGTAATAATTTTTTGTTACTTAATAAATAAGTTACCTATTAGTTAAAAAAATGCATTAATTCCTTTTTTCTTTTTCAAAATAGGATCATGATACTTAAGAGGGGAGTAAGGTTCTTAAACCTATTTGTTACATTTTTTTAAACACATTTTCCAAATGAATAACATTTTAAGAATACCACGTAAAAATTTGAGATTAATCAAAGTAAAATTAACGAAGATACCGAGATTTAAGTAACCACCTTATCCATGACTCTTATGTATGACCCTAACTTTTTTTACCAAAAACATTTAGTTCCGATTCAGCTCAAACACAACAGAAAGAAATGAAAAAAAAATGTTATTACAAAAATACCTTTGTAATACATACTTCCAGTATAGTTAATTTTATTCAAATATCCAGGTTAATTTCAAATATATTATAAAAATACAGTTTTTATTCCTCAAAAGTTAGGAGATTTGGGGGTGGATTCATAAAAGGATTTTTTTCTAAAAATAAACCAAGTTATCTCTCGAATATGTTCCCTTACTTTTAAAACACCCTGTTTATCATAGCTTATATCATCATATTTATTTTTTTATATTGTTTTGTTCTCCATACCTTATATAACCTATAATAAATTTGATCCAATTATCATTTGTTTTAAATATTTGGCAGCATTTATTGAAAAGACACTTTTATTTAAATTTTGTTTTGATTAAAAGCCAAGGGCATAGCCAGAAATTTATTTATTTGTTCAAGGGAGGAATGCAGGTAAGTAAAAACTTAAGGGGGTAAGGCAGCTGCCTCTCCTCCTTCCTGTACCTGACCACGCCCATGTCGAAAGAAAAAAATCTTTTAATTTTACGTTTGATAGGAACAACCAGAACATTTGCTTTGCAGAGATGTTTTTGACATTTAAATTTTTCTTTGTTGTCCCGGAAATTGCTTTATGCCTCTTGAAATTTATCTGGCACATCATACACTATTGCATTCAGGCGGAACGGGGTTTCACCGCCACTGCTTGCATTGCTGCATAAAGCAAGCAAGATTTGCTAAGCCAGGATTAAGTTTTAATCCCTGTATTCATAATAGAGCGATGATAACAAAATGCAAAAAAGTTATGAAATATCAAGAAAAAATGTCTAATGGAGTTTACTAAAAAACAGGGTAAATCTATTTAAAATTAATATAAATAATAATAATAAATTCGAGATAACATATTACAAACGGGTAGAAGAGATGGAACCTGTTTTTAATGGAGGATCTGAATGCGCTCTGGCAGTGGACACAGTCGAATCATCTGTTTTTAAATATAAATAAACGTTATTATATCAGTTTTTTTCGAAGTCGTGAGAGAATTCCAACAAAGTACTCAATAGATAATGTGGATTTGTCCTATAGTAAGATTTGTATTAAGAAATTGTTCTCAATTTTCAATTGAGACAATCAGAAATCTATAGTGTTCACTTGTTAGATCGAATGTGGAATATGCCACCGTGATATGGTCTCCTTTTTATCACAACCATAAATATATGATTGAACGTGTTCAACTCAAATTTTAAGATTTGCTGCTTTTAAGTATGGTCTTGTGTATGGAGAACTATCATAGAGTGGACATGTTGTGATAAATTGACTTTTGTGATAAATAATGTGATACTCAATAATTATTTATATATCTATTTTTTTTAATTTATTGTTCTACTGTCATTGTTCTGAAATGTGATCCTTTATCTTTATTTATTTTTTTTTTAAGTATACTTATATTTTATTATTGCTTCCACCATCTGTTTGTTATTATACAGTGTGTCCAAAATTGGTAGGGAATGTATTGGGATATTGGAAACCATAAGAGATAGAAAGATGGTTAAATGGGGAAAGTTATAGACCATTTAAAGCTTAATCTAATGCCGTTTTAATGACGGATGTATCTCGTTTGGTTTTTGAGTTATTTTGAAAAAACTGAAAATGTGCGTTTTTGAAAAAGTGCTGTAGTTTTTTTATTTAAAATAATTTTTGGAATCTGTAAAAACATTGTTAAGGCAACTTTTTAAGACGAATACATTCATGCATTTTGATTTTAATTTCAACGTTTCGGTTTTAAGATATCATCATCAACCTTTGTTTTTCTTATGGCCGCCATTTTGTTTTTTGCACATTTTTAAAGAGCGTTTTTTTCCCTTTAAAATGATGTGCAACACTTTATTAAAATGTTTTTGTTTAATGTCAAAAAAGGAAAAAAATATTTTTTGCCAAGTTGGCCATGACTGCATAGGAAAATAGCTTTATAAACAATTGCCATTTGATTCCTAAAAATAAACTATGTTAAAAAACTATTTTTGATTTTTAAAAGCCTATGTACCCAAACAAAGACGGAGTTTACTTTGTTTGTAATGACAGATTAAGATATTTAATAATAATAATATAAATCTGTACTTTCTACCAAAAATTAGTAAATTTACTTTTTTTATATTATTGTGTTTAACTCAACCTATAACAATACAAAAATCAAACTTATCTTCTTTTAATTTGCACTAACAATTGGAAAAAATATAAATCCTAAGAAAAACTATGCTCTTTACATTCATTACCAACTTACTTGCATATGGAAGTTTTGAAAAACCTCGACCAAAATAGTATCAAGAAAATACCGAAAATCGAAATAGAATTATTCAAAATATTTTGCCGATAATCCTATATCTTCTACATGAGTTGCAACCAGGGAACTAATAAATATTAATAAAATAATAAAAAAAATAATAATTTTGCCAAAAAATAACGCTACAGTTCAAAATGTCCACCGTTTATTTCAATGCACTTTTGACACTTCTTTAAAACAGTTCTGGTAACGCGGTTAAGAGTGTTTCTGTTTATACTTAATAGGACATCCCGCAAACGGTCTTCAAGAACTTGTACATTTTCAGGAGGATCAAATTCATATATTTCATTTTTTAAATAACCCCATAAATAAAAGTCTAAAGGAGTGATGTCTGGAGACCTGGCAGGCCACCGAACAGGCCCATTGTTTGAGATAATTCTCCCACCAAAAGTTTCCGATAAAAATGTGTGCACCTCCCTAGAATTGTGAGCGGGACATCCATCTTAAAATCATTTGGTGGAACTACTTCCTAATTGCTGGAATTATTTCGTTTTGCAGCATCTCAAGATATCTTTGGCCATTCAGTGTCTGCTCGTAAATAAAAGGCCGAATTAAGTGATTTGCTAAAAAAATATATTATAAAAAAAATAAAAATAATAACTAATATGTTTTTATTACCATAAATTCCGCACCATACGTTAAAGCCAAATCGAACTTGCAGTCTACGTTGTTCCCGTAATTGGGGATTTTCTACAGCCCAGTAATGGTGGTTATGTTTGTTAAATACGCCACAATTTGTAAAATGACTTTCGTCCGTCCATAAAACTTTTCTAAAAGAATTGGGTTTTCTTCACATTTATTACGATACCAATGGCAAAATTGAAGTCTTCTTTGAAAATCACCCTCATTAAGCCCTTGTACAAGGGTGGGTTTATATGGGCGATAATGGGATAATTTTAAAACGTGATGTATGGTTGACTTCGGAATGTTAAGTTCGCCGTTTGCAACTCGCATAGAAGATGTAGGATTATTGGCAAAATATTCTTGAATATTTCTATTTCGAGCTTCATTATTTTTTGATACTCTTTTGGTCGAGGTTTTTCAAAACTTCCATATGCAAGTAGGTTGGTAGTAAGTGTGGAGAACATTTTTATCCCAGGTTGATGTCTTTCGGGAAAACTTTCCAAATAATTGTTTGCTGCATTCTCCGCATTTCTGTGATTTTTAATATAAATAACTAACATGTCAAATGTTTCTTCGTTTGAAAAAATTTCCGGCATTTTTGTGGATACGTTTAACACAATTTTCCAATAACACAATAAAATATGTAACTAAATGAGAATATTTGACAACTTCGTCTTAGCAACGACATTTTCAAAATTGTTTCTAGAGGCAGTCACGGCCAACTCGACCAAAAAATGGTTTTTAATGTTTTTGACATAAAACAAAAAATTTTAATTAAGTGTTATACATCATTTTAAAGGGAATAAAACGCTCTTTGAAAATGTAGAAAAAAACAAAATGGCGGCCATAAGAAAAACAAAAGTTGATGATGATATCTTAAAACCGAAACGTTAAAATTAAAATCTAAATACAGGAATGTATTCCTCTTAAAAAGTTGCCCTAACAATGTTTTTACGGATTCCAAAAATTATTTGAAATAAAAAAACTACAGCACTTTTCTAAAATGCTCATTTTTAGTTTTTTCAAAATAACTCAAAAACCAAACGAGATACGGCCGTCATCAAAACCGCATTAAATTAAAGGTTAAACGGTCTATAACTTTCCCCATTTAACCGTCTTTCTATCTCTTCTAGTTTCCAATATCCCAATACATTCCTACCAATTTTGGACACACTGTATTTGTATTGTTAACTTTTGTAAAATGGGGTTACCAGTAAATTTTGTAATAAATAAATAAATATATTTCATAGCGTGCAATTTTTAAACTGCCAACGTTCTTAACACACATAACCGCAACGAGCCCGCAGCCGTGCGTCTCGCTGGTGAAATATAGGGGATGCGGTGCAAAAAGTCTTGTATTTTATAAAATTGCAGAAATATGAGTCTGGTATACTACGCTTTAAATTTCACCTGATCGTAAAGAAAACCTTTACAAATAAGGTAATACAGTTTTACCTATACTACACTCAAAGTTTGGATAAAAGGAACAAAGATAAGTAGAAAAATCTGTTTTTTTTTTTAACAAGGAGATTTACATACATAAAATAATAAACTTAGCTTTACAAAAATGCTTTTTATTTTTTGAGGGCATGAAAAGTGATTTTGAATTTTTCCGAATTAATCTACCGCCAATTTCCTCTATCATTGTGAATCCGAGCTCGGTGCGGCTTTGCTGTGGTTACGTGTGGCTCGACCTTTAAGTAAACTTAAATTTAGTTTACTTTCTAACTTATTTAACATTTTTGTAGTAATAACTATACAGGAATATACAAAATAACATTAAAAATATGCCGTGCATGGTGCTATTATTATTTAACTGGATTTTTTTCACTAATTATGTAAAGGAGGACAAGGGTATATATATATTTTTTATATTGCTGGTTTAAATAATTTGTTATTTTTTTCCCTAAATGGTATAATTTTAAGATACCTATTTAAACAAGTATTCTTTACACAAAGCACCATCGCGTGTTCTTCGTCAAAGAGAATAAATAAAAATCATAATGATGTAATGACACTAGATTGAATGTAATTTTTCTATTTAAATTTTTACAGAACGGTAAACAATATTATTACATTAGCCCATTAGGTGCATGCAATGGTAACAAACCATCCACAAAAAGATGATCTCTAAAATACAAAGAGAAGATTTTATGGAAAATGTTCTATTGTTATGGGTATATGTTGATGGTAGGAAGATAAAATTATTTATTATGGTTACTGGCCTTTTAAACCAATAAATTTTATTTATATGTATTTATATATAGCGTGCAAACCTTGTGCAAACCCTGCGTATTTTTAAATGGTCGGTGATTATTCATTCGATGAAGAGTAGCTATAGGAATGTGCAAGATCTCTTCTAACTATATATATGTTATACGCCGATCTTGTTTTATAGACGTAGAAATAGACTACATGGTTTTATCAGCCACAATTAGGGAATTTAATCCCGCACCAAAACTTCAATCCCGCAAACCTGCGGGATAAAAATCATCGATCCTGCGGATCCGCAAGAATGCGGGATTGTTAACAGTATATATAACTTTTTGTAATAAACATATTGAACATGCTAATTGCTAAGAAAAAGTCATAAACAAACTATGGTAGATGCAAAAAGTTTTTATTTTATATACAAAAATACAAAATATATACATTAGTTAGTGGTTTACTTAAACTTAGTTTAGTGTGGTGTGGTAAACTTAGTTTACAGGTCAATTGTCAACTTTACCTAGTCGCATTGATTTTGAGAGTATTTTCGGAGAAAATTTAACATATCCAAGATATCATCTTTTAAGTTTGATCTTAGTTTATTGCAAATATATCCTGCAGCTGAAAACGTACGCTCAGCCTCGTCACTTGTCGGCGAAATAGACAGTTGTAACAGCTTCCAAGTATATACCTTTATTCCCTCCGCATTCAAAAAGGGTCATTTCATGTTTTAGTAACTGGTCAAGTGTTACTCGTGCTCGTACAGTCATAGGAGAAGCCTTTGATTGCTGAAACCCACGCAGTATGAAGACTACGATTCAATTCCCCTTCTAAATTTAGTGCCGATGGTTTACGTTACGGAATTTTAATATTGAATCCCGCAGATCCCGCACGGAAAATCCCGCAATGTTGATCCCGCAGAAACTTAGAGGGATCCCGCATTTGCAGAATCCTGTGTTTGCGGATTCCCTAGTCACAATTTCAACAGGGCGACCTGGTCGTGGTCGGTCGGCAAGGGAAAATGAACCACATTTAAATTCCAAAAACCATCGTTTAATAGTTCTTAAAGATGGAGTATCTCCTCCAAATACGGTGGAAATTTCATTGATACATTTCTGGGTATTTATTCCACGCTAAAAATTGTAGTAAAACAGCACTCGGAAATCACATGCATTTAAAGTTGCCATATTGATATTTTCACTGGACCTTGGATTCAACTATAGTTGTTGCTAGACCCGCTGGTAAATACTTAGGACAGTCGCCGTTGTGCCATATAGATACATTTAGATCCGCAGCGGAAAGAAGCATTTTTCGTATTTTTACGACTTCGCACAGTAAACAAATTGTTGGTGGAAGAACATGCGCATTTAAAAGCCGTGGCAAAATACAAACACCGGCACCCCGTGCCCTCCGCCCGCTTTCTGACCGTGACGCTCATTATCTACCGTACTTCGAACGGAAAACCAGGACGTCGTCGACAAATTCTTTCCGATAATGCGGATAGTCTGTTTGGTGTTACCCGTTTTTTCGCCCATGAAATGTAACTTTTGTTTCGCGCAGGTAATAAACATTGACAATCCATCAAGATCAGTGCGTTGTGCACAATGACCTTTTATCCTTTACAGTGTCAATGGTTGTGCCTCACCGAACGGAATTTGGCAAACGATTATTATTAAAGCGGTACGACAAGACTTATGGAACAAACTACGTAACGTATTTTAAATAGACTGGTTTACCTATCTCCAAGCTGAGTACGTACAAGTCAACCATAACATAAAAGGCAACTGTAAAACTGGGCATTAATAACCCTATAGTTGATATTATCACGTCAAAACAATTAGTAACAAATCCTGATACTGTTAAAGTAATTTTAAGTATCACATAACATTATTGCTATTATAACAAGTGGTTTATTGTTTAAAAACACTTAAGACCCCCAGCGACATTACATTTAAGTTAAATTATATTATTATTTGTTAAAACTTTAAAGATTATGCAAGTGTCCGTTATCTAAATTTAGAATTAGGTTATCAACAATAATTTGACGCACTAAAAACACTAATTAACTTTTAATAATTTAAATGATCATAAGTGTTTTTAAACATTGTTTGAATATAATAAAATAAAAATTTATTACTTCAGATTTAAGAAGCCTTAGAGGATTTGTACACATTTTGTGATTTAGTAACACTTTTTCTGTCAACATTCTAAAAAGCTACAGGCGCAAAATTAAAATAATAATAACACTAATAATAAAACTAAAAGTAAATAGGTTGTATTAATAAAAAGGTGGTGCTCTTCAAAAAGTTTATTTTGGGTAAAGAGAAATGTTGTATGTTATAGAGAGGTGGTGACCTTTTTTCTTTTTTGCTCTATAAAATATTTGGGGTAAGTGAAAAGAAATGCATACTTTAAAAAGGTCAGTACTTTTTTGACCCTCAAAAATTGTATGTATAGGAACACCACAGGAGTAAACTGCTTAGAGCAGTGGTTTCTAACATGTGGGGCGCGCCCCCTGGGAGGGCGCGCAGCTTAAGATTGTGTTGCAAGGGGGGCATGCAGCTTAAGTTTTATAATGTTGTTTTGATTATATATTCTTTTTTTTTAATTTTTGTAAGATTTGTGTATTATTTCGTAGCCCATTGAATAAAAAATTATGTTATCAGTTGAGTATTTATGAAATTAGATTGTTAGAAAAATTAACGGCTCGCAACATTTTGTTTTAAGGGGGCGCAGTTACAAAAGGTTGGAAACCACTGGCTTAGGGCATCAAAAAGTCTGAATCCGGCATTGATAGCTGATAACTCAAGAAATCATGTTTTGAGATAAATGGGTGTAATTTTTGTATTGCTAAAGTAAATGCGTAAGAAATGCTTTAGTTTGCTTGATCAAAGATTAAATTGGCATCTACTTTGCCGGTATTACTTACTAACTGCTAAAAAGAATGTGGATTTTTCGACACACTAACCCACAACAAAAAGTGGGGAGGCTAAAATATTCATTAACTTTAAAGCTTTTCTGTATTATCAACATTCTGGATAAGTAATTCTGTAGCCTGATTCTAGTATCTTTATTTTTGGGATCAATACAGTCGAATAAGTAGAGTGATTTCATTCATGTCACGACACATTACTCTTGAGCATAGAGTAAGGAAATTATAAGAGTTATCATGGAATAGCCGATTTAAGGACAGGTCATGCGAAAACTCCCAATATAATTTTATTCGTTTCTCGTTGAAATACCGCCAGTTAGTCATTTCAGTAAGCTTACGTGTCTCCCCACCGCTGATGTTACACGAGGCGAGGCTTCGACCGACGCATTTAAAGTGTAAACTGGAAAAATGACAAGCCTGCCGCCAAGTCTGCCGCAAAAGCGGTACGAAAATTTTAGCATGCCAGGGTTTCTCTTATCCGTAGGTATGTTACTTTATGCTCTTGAGCAAGTTGCTCAAATTCTAGCATTAGTAAATTATTAAAGAAGTGTAACACGCGCCTCACACATAGTGAGTGTTGCAGAAAACACGGCCAGAAGGACGAAAAATAGGTTTTTAGAAACTGGTCAGTTTTAAAGGAGGATAGGATCTACTCGTCCAAAGATCCAATCAAACTTAGATGATAGGTTTATTCATCTGCAGACATTAAGAAGACCTTGTCAGAATATAAATACACGTTTACGTGAGGTACGTAATATCAATGTGTGTGACGAAACAGTGCGTCGCCGGCTTAAAGAACGGGGACTGATAACAAGAGTTCCACCAAATGGCCCCAGAATGTTATGAGGTAGAGCATTGTATAGCTTGTTCTAATTTTGTCCGTAAAAGAATCCATTGAAATAAACAACAGCCAACGTTTATCCGAGGGGCGGCTATAAATCTGGAGACAAAAGGATCAAAGGTATGAGGAGGGTATTTTCGTAGAGAAAAAAAAGTTTTGAAGGAGTTCTGTAATGGTCTGGGCTGGGATTTCTTTAAAAGCTTGCATAGAATTGTGTATTTTACCGAAGGTTTTTCCCACTGCCAAACGTTACATTTGTGCGTGTAGCTGAGAGTTTAGAGGAAGTAGGCAAAGTTCTTGTTCAACAATGCGAGAAAATTCCGCAAAATTCAATTACACGGCTAATGGGAAGTATGCCAAGGCGTTTACTAAGGGTAATAAAGACCAGAGGGGAAAATACTCGTTATTAACTTATGTTTTGTTTGATTTTAAAATTATGATTCCTATTAAAATTGTCATTAGTTCACTGTATTCCTTTTTTGACCAACAAAGCATTACTCTACTTATTTAACTGTATTGGTCCCAAGAATAAAGATACGGCTTCCATTCAAAAAACAAAATAATCGCTAAGAATCAGGCTACAGAATTACGTATCCAGAAAATTGATAATACAGGGAGGTCATTCTACAGGATGTTTCTCATATTCGCAAAAAAACATATGTCTTGACTAGCCCCTGTACAGGGTGTCCCATTTTGGTTGTCCCTTATGGGAAACTTGGAAACCATAAGAGATATTAAAAATCCGATACCCCATCCTCGAGCTCTTTTTTGGAGAAAACATTTATAGTAAAAACAGATCATCGCTATCGCGAAGCATTTCAGAGATACAGGGTGATTCTCGATTTTTTCACTTTTTGAAAAGGTCCTGTAGCTTTGTTGTTATTACAGATACGAGAAAACTAATTGCACATTATTCAGACACTTTTTTCCGTAGAATCCAGTGGCGTAGCCAAAAATTTTTTTGAGCTGTCATTTTTGACATATGACCCAAACATGTTTTTTTTTATTAGGGACACCCTATAAATAATTAGGTAATTAAATTGCTTGTTTTTTCTGATTAAAATAATGTATCATAGTAAGTGGTTTAATAAATTTTTTACGTCAAATATTGGAAAAATTATGATTTTAAAGACGCATTGCGGCTTCTATCTGTTTTTTAAATTGTTTTTATTTTTTGTTTTAAAAGGAATCTGTCATCCCTCAGCTCAGGAGACATTTCCGTAGAAAAAAAAACAAAAAATTAGTTTACAACAACAATAATAAACAAGTTATATTAATTAAACTTAAAAATTTATCAAGTTTTTTTTAATTTTTGATTTTTTATTTTTTTATATTTTTATGAATTCTCCATGTCAACTTTACCAATAGAGCAAAAAAAAAAATTTAAAGTCCAAAAAAGAAATCGAAAATTTTTTACACACCCTGTATAACTTTGATTTTTATTTTTTTATACAACATTATCATACTAATACTGTACCAAAATTTTTTTGCGTCAAATTCATAATAAAGGACGCTATGAATTTTTAAATTTAAACATAAAAATAATTATTTTTAATTTTTTGGGACACACTGTATCATTTATATATATATATATAATAATATTCTTCCTTATCATATATATTATCCACCATAATTTCATCCTTATATATTCATAAATAAAATTGTACGAAATTTTTAAAGTTAAAAATAAAAAAATCATTTTAATTTTTTGAGACACCCTGTATCATTTTTTTATGTTTAATAATATTTCTTACCTTCACATTTATCAAATACCAAAATTTCATCCCTTTATTTTCATAAATAAAATTGTAGGAAATTTTAAATTTTAAAATAAAAAATTATTTTAATTTTTTGAGACACCGTGTATCATTTTATTATGCGTATTAATAATCTTCTACATCATATATATCATTTACCAAAATTTCATACTTATATATTTATAAATAAAGTGGTAGGAAATTTTTAAATGTTAAAATAAAAAATGCGTCTTTAAAATCATAATTTTTCCAATATTTGACGTAAAAATTTATTAAACCACCTACTATGATATATTATTTTAATCAGAAAAAAACAGGCAATGTAATTACCTAATCATTTATAGGGTGTCCCTAATAAAAAAAACATGTTCATGTCATATGTCAAAAATGATAGCTCAAAAACAATTTTTGGCTACGCCACTGGATTCTACGGAAAAAAGTGTCTGTATAATGTGCAATTAGTTTTCTCGTATCTGTAATAACAACAAAGCTACAGGACCTTTTCAAAAGTGAAAAAATCGAGAATCACCCTGTATCTCTGAAACGCTTCGCGATAGCGATGATCTGTTTTTACCATAAATGTTTTCTCCAAAAAGAGCTCGAGGATGGGGTATCAGATTTTTAATATCTCTTATGGTTTCCAAGTTTCCCATAAGGGACAACCAAAATGGGACACCCTGTACACTCTCCGGTAGTGAAAATTAGATCATGATCCTATTAAAAAATTAATGTGGAAATATGGTGGTACACAAAAACAAAAGTTTATTAAAATCCAAGAGTAAGTTCAAAAGTTATACCTATTCCGGTTTTGATTATTATTTTTTTAATATATTATTTGAAATCAGAAACCTCTTAGATGGGGAAATAATGATTTGTATTTGTTAAACAACAAAAATATTATTTATACAGGGGTGATTCTACAATAAAAAATAAAAAAAGCTATATAAAAATATGTCCCAAACGTTCTACTTTTGAGTTTTAAAATTTAGGAAAAACAATAGTTTTTTACAGTAACTTTTTATTAATTCAGGTATTTGTGGGACATTTGGGAGACGTCTTCTATGTATTTAAGGACATTTTTTAATGTATAAGAAAAAAATAATTTTTCATCAGTGTCGTCTGTGTCCTGCAAATAATTTTTAGAAAAAATGGTATGCCACTGCAAAAAAAATATTTTGGGATTCCCGTCAAGTTTCAAACAAATTTGGTCTTTTGACTTTTTTTTATTCGATGTATGGTTTTCGCGTAAAAAAATATTTTTTCGGCATGTTTAAATCGCTATTTATTTAGTATAACGTGGTAGTCAAGTTAAGACATAAGTTAAAAATCAAAACATTGATGTATTGCTTAATCTTTTGCGTAGGAAATTAAGTAATATGTAAAAAAATTGATATTATTTACTGTTAAGTTAGATATTAGCGATATTAAATGACCATGCCAAAAATATTTTAATTTTATTTACGCAAAAATCTTACATTGAATAAAAAAAAGGATTAACATTGTTTAAAACGAAACCAAAATTTTAAAAAGTATTTTTATTCTAGGGAGACGCAGCGGCGTACATTTTTTCCTGAAGAAATATTTACCGTATATAGGTACCTCACGAACGATACTGGTAATATTTTTTTGTACGTCAAAACATTCTTTTGAAGCCTAGGAGATCTCACCCAAATTTATTTAAAATATCTAAACTAGTATAAAAGTTATGATAAAAACAAACGATTTTCTTTTTAAATTTTAGCATCCCGTAGTTCCGAAAGCAGGACTTTTAGGACATAATATGAAGTTTGTTCTTATTTTTTGATAAAGAATCGCCCCTTAAAGTTTCTCGGGAGAGTTTTTGCACACCCTGTACTATTTTTAAAAATACAAATAATTATTTCCCACCCCTGAGAGGTTTCTCATTTTAAACATTATAGAAAAACAAAAAGTTAAAAAATATATATCATAATCGGAACTGATATTGAGGACTGTTATCGAAAAGTCTTCACTGACTCGACAATTTACACCTGCTCTTAGTCCAAAACTTATGTTTTTTGAGTTGTGCCACTATTTGCAGACCAATAGCGATATGTAAGGTAGATAGAGCCCACTATGAATAAATTAAAATCCAAGATGGCCTTCACCATAAAATGGCGGATTACATATTTTTGCCACAAATACCTTAATATGGGTATCAAATAAAAGGGTTGGATTCGTAGAATAGAGCACACCAGAACCGGCCCGAGGGGTGAGCCGGTAAGGCGACCGCCTCAGGCAGCATGTTCAAAGGGGCGGCAAAATGATCCGTTATAATCTAAAGTTGGTTTTGAGATGTAGTGAAATTTTAAGTGGGGACTTTTTTTGGTCTTCAAAAATATATGTAAAGGAAGAAAGAAGATCACTGGGGTAATTCTTAGAAATAAAAGAGTTATAAAGAATTAACACATACATATATACAAACAATTTACTGGCATTGCCAACACTCTTTAATGGCAAGGCATTGGCAAAAAGATATCAAAAAGACGCGAAAGTGGGCAATTGGCCGTTATTAGGCCACGTGTTGCAGATAATGTGATGGCATCCGTCAATAATAAGTTATTAGCAAAAAATGCGTTTAAGATGATGGCATCCACCATTAATAAGTTATTGGCAAAAAGATAACAAAAAGACACGAAAGTGGGCAAATGCAGATACTCCCAAGCAGCAAGCTGACGTCTGATTGACGAAAATTGTCGCATATACTTTTTTTAAAAGCTAAAATGATGCGATATTTTATTTGAAAATTAAAATAGGAAAAACTCCTTACTGCATGCAATTTCCTTGCAATGCAAAGTACCATCTCTCGGAACACTGTCCAACTTGGAGATGCGGATTTTTACACTAGCCGAAGATATTTCTTTCAAAGCTAAGTGAGATCACCTACCGCAGACCGCTCTCGAATTATTTTTGTCTAATGGGTACGGTTTAGACGATAAAAAGCGAAGATATTGCAGAAACGTAGTAGTTTATTGTCCATTACGCCATCTATCGGTATGTCAAAAAACTATTAAATATATATAATATTTTTCATTAACACGTCTTTAAAACTTTTAATAAGGTTTTAAACAAAATGTTTACAGCTCCTAACAGTCTACTTGAATATCTTGCCTTCTCGACTAGCCATCACCAATTAATCACACAACACACACTTATTAGGTAATGAATACATTTAATTATGTCTATTAAAAAACTCTTTTCTTTAATAAAGAAACTAAAAAGCTAGAAAACCACGTAGAAAACAAATGCACAAAGCCGTTACTTCGGTCGAAATTAACGTAGCTAATTTTACCATCATTTTATTTTTATTCGCTCCAAAATACATAATAAACATTTTGTTTGACCTAATTTTTATTTGCATGATTTTTAACAATAAAATGTTATGAAAAGGCCATTTCCTTTAAATTATGTAAAAAACATAAAATAATGTTGTTTAGCTGCCATTATAAATAAAACAGATCAAAAAATTGCTTTAATGTTAGTTAAATACCAATGTTAATAATATGGTTTAAAAAGTATGAATATGCGTTGAAGGTTTGCCTTCAAAAATCCAATATTTATTTGCCTGCAACAAAATGGTATGCCGCCATTTTTGTATGCTTATCGGCAATTCGCCTGCATGTAAAATTTATTGGCAATTTAGTGTTTATTTAGGGTTACGTTTTTAATCCGTATAAGATGTTGGCATAATATTGCCACCAATTGCCAATGCTTTACCATCAATGCCAATATGAAAAATGTACATTGCCGGCAAATAGTGTTTGCTGGGGTGTGTACTCGATGGATACCCGCTTCATAAATTCCACGAAGCGAGCGTCCATGCTGATGACTAACAATTTAGCATTGTTCTGGGTGTCTATAGTGAAACTACAATTGTCTTTGCTTTCGGTTTATAATTTGTAGCCAAAGTTAGTTTTGAAATTTGAGATGTAGCGGAATTTAAAGTGAGGACCTTTTTTTGTTTTTTTGGTCTTAAAAACTATATGTAAAGGAGGAAAGAAGTTCAACGGGGTAAATCTTTGGAATTTTAGAAATGTAAGAAATAAAAATAATTAACACATATATACAAACAATCGAGGTGGGGACCTTTTTTTGCTCTTCAAAAATTTTGAATATCAATTTCCTTGTAGGGGCGGCAAATTTGTAGCCGCCTCAGGCGGCACTTTCCTTCGAGCCGGCCCTAGAGCTCAATATAAAAACATAAAATCCAAGATAGCCGCCGCCACAAAATGGCAAATTACATATTTTCCAGAACTACCTCAATATAAAATCGTTGGTTAGTTTCTAGTTAGTTATAGTGTGGCATTAAATCAACTTAATAAGAATGAGAGGTATCAACTAACAACAAAACTAAAAACTTAAAATTAAATTATATAAAAAAATATGTTATACGGTTTTATTGTACAGGGTGTCCGGATTTCGTTGCAATTGCAGGGTATCTTGGTTAATATTAAGATAGAGACTTGTGGTTTCCGCGAACTCGTCTATATTTATTCACGCTACGCCACTGTTTCAAAAATGATAACCCTTTATGCCCAACCTAGGTTGATTGGCTAGTTCTGCTTTCTACTTTTTGATAAAACAAAAGATGACACTAAAAGTTTTTTCATGGCCCTTTTCACTTTTGACCTACAGGCCAAAATTATTTTTTCCATTATCGGACCTCCCTCGTACTTTGGTTGTCTTGTAAGATTCGTCTAAAAATTCTATATTTGAAAAGTGCTTGTCAAAATGATTGGAGCCTTTCCTGTTACACCGGAAGTCGCTGAAAAGTGAAAAATATAAGAAAACTTTCTTCTTCCCATACCTTTTACCTATACCAAGTCATTTTTTACTACATACTCTATACCCCAGTGAGCTTAGTCAAATTAAAGGGTCTATCTCGGAATCTCACAAAATAAGCTGAAATATGACAGGTCACATGTCAAAAAAATCAGATTTTTGCGAATATCTCGTTTGCTTTGCTTTTAATTGCATTCATATTTATTATAAAATGTGTAGAACACGAGATTCTTTACAAATTTAATTCCTAGCATTTTTTTGTCAGGCCAACGGATCCGACAATAGAGGGCGCAGAGTGTAAAGCACTTTACTGTATGTACATAACTTAGCACGCAATCAATCGTGATTTTTAGTCTAATAAGTCATCTTTTTACCTTAGTATATGCTAAATATCACAAATGATTGCGTGCTAAGGTATGTACATACACTACAGTGGTTTACACTTTGCGCCCTCTATTATCAGATCCGTTGATATCACAAAAAATGCATAGGATCAAATTTGTAAAAAATTTATGTTCTACAACTTTTATAATAAATATAAATGCAATTAAAAGTAAAGGAAACGAGATATTCGCAAAAACTGATTTTTTGACATTTGACCTGTCATATTTCGAGTTCCTTACACGATATCATGGGGGATTTTTAGGAGAGCATTTTTTGTACCAAAATAAAGGTATGTACAGATATTCAGCTTATTCCGTGAGATTCCGAGGTGAAAGTCTAAGTTAATTGGGGTACTAGGAGTTATGGCTTGTCTAATAAATTCTTGGACACTTGGTATACAGGGTGTTTCTAAACAAGTGCGAAAAATTTTAAAAATTTATAAACATGGGGTCAAAACTCAACCATTAGGGAGATATCGCGAAAAAAATAAAAAAACATATCTTTTTATTTGTTATCTTATAAACAAAATGTGTGTTGTATTGAAAATACGAGTAATGTAAAATAAAGAAATATAACAAATGCCTCAATAGGTGGTAGCAGATAAATTGATTGTTTTATAAAAATAATCGGTCCCGTCACGTTATGATTTTCATTTAATTTTTTGTTGGAAATTGGTAAGTTTCATAAAAA
The DNA here is from genome assembly GCA_014170235.1 of Listronotus bonariensis. Lineage (NCBI taxonomy): Eukaryota > Metazoa > Arthropoda > Insecta > Coleoptera > Curculionidae > Listronotus > Listronotus bonariensis. The sequence goes on from JACEGR010002034.1 coordinate 67,968, forward strand.
AATACAGAAGTTAAAAAAGTTTCTAAATAAATCCAGCTATTCAAATTTCTATCTTTTGATGTCATTTAGAAAGTCCCTTCTTAAATTTGGTAAGGAAGAACGATAGAGCTAGTCTATTTCCACCACTATTAATTCTAAAAAAGTGTAAAAAGTATAGAGAAACTGTATATATTTTTTTCATTATTGTAGCGCTTTTTGTTTTGGAGATAAATGATAAAAACATTATTTTTCGCTATTTTTGTACCGCGATATCTTCCTTACGGTTGACTTTTGACCCCATGTTTATAAAGCCAACTACATTTTATTTTAAACAAGAAATTACCATATAAAGTTTTACATTTCTTTGTGAAACACCCTGTATATTTCACAAAAAATGTAGTAGATTAAAATGGTTTAAATCAGAATCAGCAAAATGAAGTCGTTCATAGGCAATGTGAGGAAAAAAGACAGTCTAACGCGAATGCCGATATACTTTTACAAATAGCTGATACGGTAGGAATAAATAAAAATAATTAAAAACATGTCTAATGAGCAAAAACCGATTTTTGATAAAACGCTTCTTATTTATTTACTATTGTAAGGTTTATTAATAGTTTGGACCATTTTTTCAAGTCATTACTAACAAGCTAATTTATCGTGAGCAGCTTCATTTTGACGAGACGACCAACTTTTTTCCTTACAACAATTTTCGTTGGTGGTAGCATACAGGGGTAGCAGAGATTAAATATGTTGATTTGATAAATATTAAAAAACCAGGATGACGTACCTTGCAATTTGTGGGACTATTTGGGTGTTAAATTATATAAATAATATTTAATTAACAGAAAAAAAATCAGCTGGTTATTAGTTATTTTTCGCGACATCGTTAACCATACATGTTGGTGGTAGGGAACTTTTTGATGCAATCTAACATTTTGTAGGACACATATTTTTTCAGTTTATTTAGATAGTTGTCTTGAAAATTACCAGAGAAAATCCCTGTTTGTAATAAATTTTTGATATTTGTCAAATAAACACATTTAACTACAATATAGCCTACTACATTAATTCTTTAGAGAATTTAAATATTAATTTGTCCGTTATTACATTTAAAAACCAGTTAAAACAGCTCTTTAGTTTGCAGTAGCATTGGTTTTGTGCAGGTTCTTCTTCTTTCCTCTACTATATCCCTTTTCCTTAGCATCCCAAACAATTTTTTTGTTAGCATTGTTTAGCGCAATATATTTTTTATTTAGTTTTAGTTAGATTATAAATTATTTTTTTATTTCAAGGCCTGAACAGTATCTGGTCTTTCCAGATGTCTGCATCATTACTTAAGGCCTATTGTTAACCATTTTATGGAAAAATTTTTCCTACTGTACATGCCTCATACTTTGTAATATGGTTAAAACAATAAATGTATTATTCTTTAAAAAGATCCAACACGACGTATCCCATGGCTCCGACCCCATAGGGCGTCCATATCGAAGACCACTCCTCGCGTCCGCTCGGTCAGTGATCTTCGGCCAAATTCATTTGCCTCAGTAGACGAAGGGATCCAAGGACAACAGATTTCTGCATCTTCATCACCAGTTGTTCGGATGTATTTTCACATGCTGGAATGTACCCCATTTCCCTTAATATGTTATTCTTCATGCCTCCCAAAACGCCAATTATCAGGACAACCAATCGCACGGTATACTCCGGATAGAGCCTCCGAAGTTCACCAAGAAGATCTTGATATTTGGCCCGTTTCTCCCGTTCTTTTATATCGATGTTAGTTTCCGCTGGGGCGGAGAACTCTATTACATACATGGTGTGGTTTGTCTTATCAAGGAGAACGATGTCGGGTTTATTCGCTTGAATTTGATGCGTTGTTGGGAACGCGTAGTTCCAGTATATGCGACAGTTGTCATTTTCCACTACTGCCTCAATGTCCCCGGGAGCAAACGGCAGTATTGCTGTTTCATCGATGCCTTAGTAATGCCTCAGGTGATAGTAAAGTACCCGAAGAGCGTCATTATGCCGATGGATGTAGCTATTGACAGTATGCACTGGACAAGCTGACAATAGATGCATAAGGGTTTCGGGTTGCTGTCGACAGGTTCGACATGCGGTGTCAAGAACGTTGGAAAATTGGCTTCGGTACACCAATGTTTTTATCACCCCATCTTGGCATGCTAGTAAGAATCCTTCGGTCTCAGACTTAAGCTCGGCGGATTTCAAAAACCCAAACGTAAGCTTTCAAGGTAGATCGAGTCCATTGATGTTTTTGTAAAAGACTTCGTGCTGCGGCTTATTGATGTGATCTTCTAAGAGCATCCGTTGTTCGGCTCTTTTAACTGCAGCTGTTATAGCACTAGACTCCTGTCTTATAAGTGATTGGTCGTCATTAGAATTTATTTCAAATCTGAGACCGAATTTCTCCGCGGCTCGCTCGGCTGCCTTGAACAAAAATGCTCCAACATTGGCCATCTCATGTTCTTTTACTAACTGCAGCAGTGGATCCGTGCTTTTGGCAACCTGACAAGCAAGACTCAAAACCAAACGATCATGCATACACTCCAAGCTTAAAAGGCCGCGACCTCCCTGATGGCGTGAGAGGTAAATGCGGGAGACTGATGAGCGGGGATGGATGCTGCGGTGAAGATGCATCATTTTTCGTGTGCTAACGTCCAGTTCGCGCAACTCTTCTCGCGTCCACTTAACTACTCGAAACGAATAAAGCAATACAGGAACTGCCAGCATGTTAGTTGCAGCAACCTTATTCAATCCTGATAGTTCGGATTTCCATATTTTCCTTAAGCGTTGCCTGTAATTGCTTCTCAGCTCGGTCTTTACAGCTTTAACATAATGAGTACGATTTTGGTCGATACCTAAATATCGATACGTTTCGTTATTTCTAAGCGGACGGAGAATCGCGCTGTCAGCAAGTTGATCAGCCTCTAAATCGTTACCATTTCGTCCCTTCACCAGCCTATATTATTATTATTATTATTATTATTATTATTATAATTATTATTATAATTCCTGCTACGCCTGTAAGCTACCCCCAACCAACATTATCGTAAGGAAAAAAGTTGGGTGTTTCGTCAAAATGAAGCTACTCACAAAAAATTGGCTTGTTGGTAATGAATAGTAAAAATGGTCCAGAGGGAACCCTAACTACTTTAATTTTATAAGGTCAAAATAATACACAACGATAAAAAATAATTTGTTTTATTTACCATACACGCCATTATTTATTTCGGCCGTTGATTTCGACAATCACATAATTTACCAGACAGAAAGTCATTATCCCTGTATGATTGGACCATAAAGAGGGATCAAAATTGATGTTTAAAAACGCAATTTAGTCCGGACAGTTTAATATTTAATTCATTCAAACACATATACAGGTTGCGTTTTTAAAACTTACAATGGCTAAATTTTCTAAACCACGGCAAATATTAAAAAATAAAAAAAAATTATAATGCCCTGAAGAATAAAAATGACTTTTTTCAACATCTTTATCAACCTCTTAAGCTGCACCCCCAGTCAAATCTTAAATGACAACAGCCCTTTTGTGGCACCTCTTTTGAAAGCTTATGAAAAATGCTTTTCGTTGGTCATAAAAAGTTGGGGTAAAATCATATACCACCCTTAAATTGTAGAAAAATCATACTTAATAATTCATAAAGAGTACTAAAGAATGTCCAAATAAATTAATATAAAATTAATTAAAAAATATTAATAAATTAAAATAATACATATTCCCAGCAGCATTTTTCATAAGTTTTCGAGAGAGGTGCCTCATAAGGGGTGTTGCCATTTAAGATTTAAAGTGACAGAGGTGTTCCGAAATATCCGTACTCTTTTATTTTTTGATATTTACCGTGGTTTAGAAAATATAGCCGTTGTGAGTTTAAAAAACGCACCCTGTATTTATTTAAAAAGCGAGGGGTCCCAAAATGTGTTGTCCTTTAGTTAAGCATAAAAAAACAGATCCAGTTCAGATTATTTAAGGAAAAACGCTCGGACACGTCAATTTTTAATTTTGGGGGAAAACAATGTTTTGTTACTTTTACCCCTCAACAGCAACTTTCTATAACAGAGGTGACACTCACCCCCAAAATCTGGAAAGAGGGGCCGAGTGTACTCGTACATGTTACGCCTAATTTGTCTAATTGCCGATTTCATGTATTCGGCAAAATGTTGCTTAATTCGTTAAATAAGCAGTAAATAAAACTGTCACATTGGGGTGGTTTTGGTTAGTTAAACAAATATATATATATATTTAATTCGCTTTATTAAAAAAAAGTAACAAGACAAACAGATCTAACCATAACCCCTCCCCAGTGTGACAGCACAGCTTATTTCACGATTTAAGCAAAATTTTTATTTTTCATTTTATAATGTATAATATTAAATTACCTGCAAGAGCAAGCTAATTTAAACTAAGGGGATATGATAAGGGTTAAACAATTTTCAAAATGAGATATAAATAAATCTCTTTGGCGAGTATTCACCGTTGAATTCAGGGGGTGAGCGGGGAAGGGACATCCTCCCCTAGGGAAAAAAGTTTCTCCGGGGAAATTTGTTGTTAAATTATAAGAATAAATGTAGTCTTAAAGTATACAATTTGTTATATACCGGGTGAATCTAAAAGGTCAGTACCAAATGATACCACACATTTCTTGGGCCAAAATACAACGATCTAACGGATCTAACCAAATTTACCTTACGATTAGTCAAAAAGTTGATCGTTTGCAAGATACAGGCTGCCTTAAGTTTCCATTTTATTTTACCTATTTTTAAATATATTTTATATAATAAAATTTTTTCCATAGAATAAGGTATAAGCGGGTTTTTCAGGATGGAGAATTTAAATCTGCCCATGTTTTTGTTGTGAAATGTAGGGAAAGCCACCTGCTGTGCTTATGTTCAAAATGCCATAATTTTCTTGTGCCTCTGTCATTGTAACTTCTGTAAAAAGTCTTTTTTAACATAATTTCTGTAGATATAATGTAAACTTAGTAAATATTGCTACAAGTTACCGTTTTTAAGATACTCAAAATAAAACATTTATTTCACATAAAAAAATATTTTGTATTTTTTCAAGCCTTATCTAGGCCACCCGGATGGTGTATAAACAATACAATGATCTAACATAAGTTACCTTAGCTTAAAAGTTAATCCTTTGCGATACAGGCAGTCAAACTAAAAAATTAAATAAAATGGAAACTATTAAACCCAGTATATCCTTAACAATCAACTTTTCGACTTAGGTAAATTGCATCAGATCGTTGTATTTTGACCCCAAGAATTTGTGGTAGCATTTTGCACATACATTTTGAAGACTGGTAGGTGGTGGCCTTTAGATAATAAATATTAATTAAACTTAATATTGGTTAATTTTCTTTAAAAAGAACTGTCCGAATAAGATCTCTTTAAAAATTTTGTTTAAAAATAAAACAAAATAATTTCTAAACAAATTATTTTTTCCAAAAATAATGTTTAAGCGTCATAAGCTTCAGATTCTACTTTATTAACATAAATGAAGAGCTCCAAATCAAAACGCAGTTTTTGATATAAAACGCAATTTTTAAAATACCTTTTAATTTTTATTGCGCGTTTTTTATTTATTAATTTTAAAAAGTTTTTTAATCAAAATATTTTTAATTCATATATTGAGGCGTTGAGAGTCAGAGTTGACCATCGCACAATTAAAAAAATACGTTAACGCATATTTCTAATGGTATAAAACTTATTTATCAGAGCTAAAGTGGATTTAGTAAGCTACCACTATCCCAAGGGAGATAAACTTTTTAATAAGGAGCGCTCGATTTTGTATATTTGTCCGAAAATATAGGTTATATTTGTGACGTCACCTTTTTGTCATAATATTTTTTATTTGAGAAATGAACCAATACTTGCATACCATTAAAAACCTAAAAAATAAAAAGGAAAAAATATCTTACCCCTAATAACGATTTAAACGTAGATCCCCTTTAAAAAAATATCCAAAGGTCAGTGACCCCTGTTTACAGGTTTTAAAATTCTCTGTAACTGCAGTACTAATAACTACTCAATTTAACTATAAACAGCAAAAAATAAACATATATAAAAGTCCAATGACTAAAAAGCAAAAAAAATAACACCAAAACCTGGCAAATTGGTTCGAAAAGGACCAGAGCCAAGAAGAAATAACCAACCAACACCAAAACCTCGAAAAAGCTTTCAGTACGATTGTAAACAAAGAATTACGGGAAAAGATTACGTCACAAAATTTAGCGCAAATAGGCTTAAATAGGATCGAGCGCTCCTTATTAAAAAGTTTATTTTCCTTGCCACTATCCTATATTGATTCTTATCCTACTTTGGCCTACTGATAAATAAGTTTTAAGCCCTTGAAAATACTCTTTAAAGTACATTTTTTGAATTGTAAGATGGTCCGCTCTGGCTTTCAATGCCTCATTTATAATTCGATATATTTCAATTTAAAGACCTTTTAAACATAAATAATAAAGTATCAAGTAAAAATTGTGAGATTCTGTTAAAATTATTTTTTATCAAAAACTGCATTTTGATTTGGTGCTCCTCAAATATTTTACAAATAGCGGGGAAGATTCCCAGCAAGATACATACATTTTTAACTTCGTAAAAAAAACAGATCAATCTTAATTTACAAGCATTCATTTTTTTTAGTCGTGGTGCCTGATGCCTAACTTTTCATGTAGATTTCCCGTTTCTAAACGAAAATGCGTAAACTTTGCCCAGTCTAAAACGCAATTTTCCTGTCGATAGGCATGCGCATCTCTTTCCTGCCATAAAACATAAAAGAAAGGACGGATCCCCGCTTATTCAGTGTATACATGCGGCAGAAATTGTATGTGTGTTTTGTATCTATTTTTATTCAAAGTCATTCAGCCGTCAGCTGATTTTTGAAGGTAAGTGGAATGTTCTTTGTTTATGTTTTGAACTTGTATATTTTTATTTTTGGAAAATCCTGGAGGCGGAAGTTTTTAGCGGGAAATATCAATTTAGTTCGCTGACCTATATTTCGGTTACAATGTCATTTGGTTCGGTAGAAGTAATTTATTCGTTTTTCAGGAAAATTCTAAATGAAACCTTTGTTAAATTTCCTTTTACATTATTATTAGCATATTCTTAAAAACTGTTTGTGTTGTGAATATCGATTTATTTATTATTTGAATCAAGACGTCAACGATAGATTAGCAGAAGTCAGGAGTAATAAAGTGTAATTTTTTCCGATATTTTGTTGTGGTTTACATAGAGATTTTGTGTTGAATGCAGTTTAAATATTATGTTTCGGCAAAAACTCACAAGAAATGTGCAGACAAATTAATAGGAAAATGTTTTTCTAGGGTTTCTTTAATTTCCTGTAATGAACCAAGCTATACCTACTACTAAAGTCTTTCTTTACACTCGAGACTAAGAATTAATTGAATAATGTAGAAAATTCTGTTTTGTTTTGACGGATTTTTATATATTATTTTATTTCTTTAGAAATCACTCATTGTTTAAAGATATAATAAAAAGTTAATAGTTTAATTTAAGCAACAAAATATAATAAAATATTTCTTTTGTGTAATTTTTTTGTTTATTATAACTTACTGCTAATAAAGACAAATATATATATGTAGGTATAAGCACCTGAAAAGGGTCAATAAATCAGTGACAGCCTTATAACAAAATGTTAGCTGGTGGCTGTCTGTTTGGTTTTACCAGAACCGAAAATTTGGTAATTTCGCAATTACATTTAATTGAATAATTCCAGATTTGCTTATTTTATACTTGGCACAAGGGTATGTCAAATTGGTCTTTTCAAAAAGTTATTATACAATTTTTCTGCAAAATGTAAGGGGAAGCCAATAGTTTACCCCCTTAAAATTTACATACGATTCCCTATGTTCCGCTTGGCGTCGCACCACCCGGTATAATTCTACAAATCAATAATATGTGGTAACATAAAACAAAAACTACTATAATATTATCAAATTAAAATAACTTTAAAATTATTATAAATTAATTTAAATTATACTTGTTTATCCTAGCTAAATACAGAAAACCCCAAAATTATTTTACTTACCACCATTCGTATTTTAAAAATTGCAGATATTTCTAGTGCGCTAAAGGCACGTTTACTCAAAACTTTCCCATTATTAATATTTGTAAAAATAAATCTTGTGTTGAACTGTTTTAGCATTTATTATCATCTATTTCCAAGGATTGTTATAACTATTGCGTTCTTTTGCCAAGTTTTTGATAGCATTGAATTTTATATTACTTATTATTTCTTAGAATTCACTTCTAAAAACAAAATATCATAAGAAATTTTTTTATCAATATGATACGTAAATAGAAAAGATTTTTTAAAAAGTTAAGTTAATTATCTTTACCAACAAAGAAATATGAAGCAAAGCATGTCTAGATGTGTATATAAAAACCCAATTTAACAAGAATACTAAAACATTTATTAACCAAAACATTAACAACCACAGAAAATTGATTTATCTATAATAGAAACTAACTAAACCATTTCCTCAAGTACTTTTGCCTTGGTTTTTAATCACAAAATGTTTGGACTTAGCTTGTAATTGAGTTAGTGGCGCTATAGATGTGAATATTTAGTACACTTTTAATAAAATTAAAATAATGTGCTTTAAGTTGTGTTTATTTAGATTAGAATAGATACAAAATATTTACATTTAAGTATATCACCATTAGTTCGATTACAAGCTAAGTCCAAAAATGCATAAAACAAAATGTAAAACATTTAAGCACATTTTGTGATTAAACACCAGCGCAAAAAAAATATAAGTACTTGAGATAATTAATTAGTTGCTATTATAAACGGGTCTATTTTTTGTGGTTGTTATTGTTTTGGGTAATAAATGTTCACCATCCAAACCACTTTATTCTTATTTATCTTATCCACTTTTGTATAATCCTACTTTTGTACCAAGCGGTATTAGCGAATTTTCATAAATGCTCTTCGTTAACCACCACGACGACGGAGAAACAATACAATTGGTCGGCCGTCGACGTTTTGATTATAAGCGTTTCTTCTTTTTAGCTTAAACTTTCTTTCGTTTTAATGCATCTTGCTTTGCCATACAAACCCACAAGGTTAATTTAAAATGCGACCGAGTAATTTAGCAATATTCTATATTAAGCGAGGTTTCGAATAGCAGTAGGTTTGCAGTTGTTTTTAAGGATTAATTACTTTTATGCTTTGATTTTAAAAAATCAGTTACATAGGTAAGTCATATCGGAAATAATTTTATAGGCGAACCGCCCTTTGTATATTACGATACTTTTAGACAAATTACGGAAAATCCTATACGGTGTTAACTGCGCTATAATTATTGGTTTTATATGACCGAATTTTGTGATAACTTCGACATAAATGAAAGGGTCAGTGGAAATGTGTGTAAAAGTAACATTTTTTTAAAATGAGAGACAAGGACAGCAATTTTTTATTTATTATTTTCATTTATTTTATATTTATACTTTTTGGGTTTTTATATTTAATAGGTTGTGTTTATATTTTACATTTTTTGGGTTTTTTTATTATCCATTTACTTTGGGCTCTTATAAATCTATTTTCTGATTGTTGCTTATTATTTTATATACAGGGTTTTTCAAGTTGATATATTCCTCTTAATACAGTATATATAGAATGCAAGAAAATAAGAACATTTTTTATAAAATTATGTTCGAAAATGCTTCGTTTTCGAAATACAGAGTGTTAAAGTTTTAAGAAAAAATTCCTTTTTTATCATAATTTTCCTACCACTACAGATATATCCATAAAATTTGGTACACTTCTTTTAACCATTACATTACATATTTTGCTGTAAAAGTTAAAAAAAATATCAGTGGCGTTTGATCAAGATTTGTATTGAATTTGTTTCAAGAAAAAGAGTACGCCACAGCTTGTTCTTCAAATCAATATTATTTTTAAAATGATCATTTACTTTGGAGTTAATTTGGTCCCTTGTTATTTTTTCGTACGCAAACGGTTTTCATTTAAAAAAATAAAAGCCATTTTAATGCATGGCTAATCGCTAAAATCTGATATAGTGTTTTGTATGTAATATCTGTTTTTGACTTTTATTAAAAATTATAATAATATTTTTTTTATTAGGTTTAAATTGTAGTAATGTACGTTTCTGACCTTTTATTTATTACAAATTAGACAAAAACGAATTTTACATACAAAACACCATATCAAATTTACGCTATTTTGCCGTGCATCAAAATGGCTTTTATTTTTTAAACGAAAACCGTCGTCGTACTAAAAATATCAAGAGACCAAATTAACTCCAGAGCAAATGAGTATTTCAAAAATAATATTGATTCAAAGAAAAGCAGTGGCGTACTATTCTGTTCTTAAAACAAATTCAATACAAATCTTGTTCGAACGCCAATGGTATTTTTTAGCTTTTACAGCAAAACATGTAATGTAATGGTAAAAGAAGTGTACCAAATTTTGTGGACATATCTAGAGTGGTAGAAAGTTATGATAAAAAGGCATTTTTGCTTAAAACTTTAACACCCTGTATTTCGGAAACGAAGTATTTTCGAACATAATTTTATTTCAAAAATTTTCTTATTTTCTTGCATTCTATACTGTTTTAAGAGGAATATATTAACTTAAAATTAACCCTGTATTTGTCACTTAGACCATTTTTCCACAAACCCTCAAATTATATGAATAAAAACTCAACACTGTAAAGACAATCAAGCCCGTTTGAATGCAGTGGTTAAAACTACCATTTTTCTCCTGACACCTAAATTTCATTACTTAATGTCAAAACCTAAAAATAAATTAAAGACAAATTAAAACAGGTAAACATCATTAAAAAAATCTGTGTGTCGCCCAATTGTCTGGCGAAAAACAAACAAAATAAAAAGATTGTTTCGGTATTTTATTGGGTTTTCTGATGAAATTAAATCAGCGGAGAATATAATACTGACACAAAAATATCATGTGATTTTTGTGATATTGAGTTCATCGGCAGGAAAGGTTATCATACACTTAGCACACTTACAAAACTCTAAATTTAGTAATCGCTAGTAATTAAAAATATACATACATATGTCTGCATTTTATTCCATATTTATAGGGATTTTTATAAACAATTTATGTATTGATTAATAGTATTTTTTTTATCAAAAAGTTGATTTATAGCCTTGTTCCCATTAACAGTGTTTGCAAAGAAAATTTTTAAGATAAAAAAATCAATAAAACAAACAATATACTTATAAAGACCTATATTTTATGTTGAAATGTGGGCCAACAAAAAATTTGACGCGTGTACGTGTGCGTTTACTTTATTTTTCTTTGGTACAATATAAACATATTTTTGAGTCTGTCGGAACACATTTTTAAATTATGTTAATACCTACTAGGTTTACAAAACAAATTTATTTATTTTTTAGATATTCAAGCATTTTTTATTAATAAATATTTATATTATTTACATACCGGATCAGCTTCATAACACATAGGCAATGTGACAAAAAGAGACAGTGCAACGTGAATACCGGCATGTAAACTTTTCGTATAGATAATTCATTATACACCCTTTATTGTTGCTTTACTGGCAGATATACCTACCGTTACCTATTGCCCTTACAGTATATGATCGATATTTGGTCGATAGAGTATTTTTTGAGAAAGTTCTGAAAAAAAATGAGCTTACATGTTCGTATACTAATGCGTTTCCCATTACTTGCCATTACATATGAGACGTAAGAACGCCCTACACCTAATGCATTGAAAGTTTCCTTTCACATTCAGGCGCTGCGCATACGCGTTATGTTATGCTGCGTCCAGACTTGCAACAATTCGCCGCACCGAATACCGCGCCACATAGCCCCACGTAGCGGGGACGTAGACGTGGACGGAATTCACGTCGTTCCAAGGGCTTGGGGAATGATTCCACGGTGATTTAGAGCTTGTCGGTTTTTTGCATCAAAGGAGCGCGCAAAAGGTTGGTTTATTTGGACGGATTTTGGGCAAATTGTTGCAAGTCTGGGCGCAGCTTTACATTACTTTCAATGCAAAATTTTTTGTCAGGCGTAGGGTGTTCGTATGTCTCATGTTGTGTGTAACAGGACTAATGGTTGCAGTTCGTATACAAAATTATTGGGAAACCACTGTTTTTGAAATGGAATGTAAAACTAAATTTTGTGTTTTAAGGCTTTTTAAGGAAAGAAATCAGAGTTTCGTTTCACAACAAATAATCACTAATAATGGAAAATATGGAGCCGTTTTTATGTCAGAAATAATTTGGTATATTAATTATAATCCATATATTTTTTTTTATTCTCATCGAGTAAAAATCAATACACATACGACATCAACTAATAGTAAAGTATTTTATTAACATACCACATATCAGCATAACTTATTTGTTGGTTTAGTTTTTTACAAAGAGCAAAAAAATTAGTTATTTCTCGTCTAACCAAATGATAAAATTAAAATTGGCCTATTCTGTGTTGCTTTATTAAGTAATAAAATTATAATTTATAACAATAATTGGTAAATGAGCTCTTGCTTTATTTCTGCCATTTACATATTACATCGCGACATTTAGAATATTATGTTCATTAATTTGTTTATTTATTAACAATCAAAATAACATACAACAACAAATGGAGATTTAAGTTGGTAACCATTATAAAGTACTAATTTGGAGTAGTTATTTATACAGGGTGTTACAGAATGTTGTTAGAAAAATTTAAGGGTAGATTTTACTATTATCAAAAATATGAAAAGGTTCACATTAACAAGGGTCCGAAAATGTATTGCTTCCCAGGTACAGGGTGCTATATTTTTTAAATCGGACGCAGCTTTACAGTACTTTTAAGGCAAAACTTTATGTCAGACGTAGGCCGTTCGTACGTCTCATGTGTAACGGGATTAACGGTTGCAGTTCGTATACACAATTATTGGGAAACCACTGTTTTCGAAATGATATGTAAAACTAAATTTTGTGGTTTAAGGCTTCTCAAGGAAAGACATTAGAGTTTGGTTTCACAACAAATAATGACTAATAATGGAAAATATGGTGCCGTTTTTATGTCAGAAATAATTTGGTATATTAATTATAATCCATATTTTTTTTTTTTTTTTTTTTTTTTGATTCTCATCGAGTAAAAATCAATACACATACGACTTCAACTAATAGTAAAGTACTTTATTAACACACCACATATCAGCATAACTTATTTGTTGGTTTAGTTTTTTACAAAGAGCAAAAAAATTAGTTATTTCTCGTCTAACCAAATGATAAAATTAAAATTGGCCTATTCTGTGTTGCTTTATTAAGTAATAAAATTATAATTTATAACAATAATTAGTAAATGAGCTCTTGCTTTATTTCTGCCATTTACATATTACATCGCGACATTTAGAATATTATGTTCATTAATTTGTTTATTTATTAACAAACAAAATAACATACAACAACAAATGGAGATTTAAGTTGCTAACCATTATAAAGTACTAATTTGGAGTAGTTATTTATACAGGGTGTTACAGAATGTTGTTAGAAAAATTTAAGGGTAAATTTTACTATTATCAAAAATATGATAAAGTTCACATTAACAAGGGTCCGAAAATGTATTGCTTCCCAGGTACAGGGTGCTATATTTTTTAAATCGGACGCAGCTTTACATTACTTTTAAGGCAAAACTTTATGTCAGACGTAGGCCGTTCGTACGTCTCATGTGTAACGGGATTAACGGTTGCAGTTCGTATAGGGTAGGGCGGGGCTAGTTGAGCAATTTTTCACTTCATTAGTTATAGCGTCTCAAAAATAAGTCTTAGGGGCTCATAATGCATACTGATGGATTAGCAATTTATCCCTTAGCAATAGTGTCCATAGTAATTTCTTTCTAATAAGTCGAATTTAGGAGCTACATCTATTTTATTGTAGAAAGTCAAGTATGCCCAACGTACCCCATAGGTGAGGTAAGTTGAGCAAGGGTATGGGGCTAGTGGAGCACTTAGAAAGTATAGTCAAATCATGGCTTGAATGTTAGAAACGTTTACAAAAAAAATACATTTTAACAATTTGCTGTTTATATTTATAATCTTATAGAGTCAAAACAACAATTATCATTAATTAGACAGCAACGTACCTAGCTTAGCTTAACTATTGGATTTAATATCTAGCAAGAAATGCCTTACAAATTTTTTAAAAAATTTTAGTTTGTAAATTTTATTTAAATTTTTAAAATTATAACTTTTTTGTATATTTTTATTTAAAAATGTTTTTGTTAGAAAATTATTTAAAAATTTTTAATTTCTATTGACTCATCTTCGTTTTTAAAAGTTTTTTAGCAGTTTTATTATGCTTCTCTTGTAATGCCTTCTGTATTTGTGAAAATTGCAGCTTTTCTTTATCTTCTGTTTGATTTGGCTTTTCTTGGACCAGCCTTTGGGTATGGTCGAACTATTTCCAGAGAAAATTTATAAGTTAGATAGGTCAGCTCGTTTTCTTTGTTGCTTGTACAAAGTTCGGGTTGCAGCTTCTTTTAAATCTTGAGGAGACTCTAGTAGTCTTACTGTTATAAGTCCGTATACTAAAAAATAATAAAAAAACATTTTATACTTAAAACCGTGTGGGCAACTGTAGCTCAACTAACCCCAACCTGAAACTTTAAAGGAAAAGTGAATTTATTAAAAATCCGGTTAGAATTATATCCAAAATCTTTACACATAATAAAACTGCAATAAATTTACTTAAGATTAACACTTACCTGATTGAGAACGGAATACATTTAACTATCACAGATAAAATTTTCCGGCTTGCAATTATTTAACTTTTTAAACACAAAATAAACAATGCGCACGGATACTTTTCTCGATCGCCGCGTCACCACTAGTGATCGCACAATGAGTTCCCCTTGCGCAACCCCTTCTTTACGCTATTTGATGCTTTCGCGTGCGGTCGATAGTTTTTGAGATATTTTGATTGCCCAACTTACCTCTATGCTCAACTAGCCCCGCCCTACCCTACACAATTATTGGGAAAACACTGTTTTCGAAATGATATGTAAAACTAAATTTTGTGGTTTAAGGCTTCTCAAGCAAAGACATTAGAGTTTGGTTTCACAACAAATAATAACTAATAATGGAAAATATGGTGCCGTTTTTATGTCAGAAATAATTTGGTATATTAATTATAATCCATATTTTTTTTTTTTTTTTTTTTTGATTCTCATCGAGTAAAAATCAATACACATACGACTTCAACTAATAGTAAAGTACTTTATTAACACACCACATATCAGCATAACTTATTTGTTGGTTTAGTTTTTTACAAAGAGCAAAAAGTAGTTATTTCTCGTCTAACCAAATAATAAAATTAAAATTGGCCTATTCTGTGTTGCTTTATTAAGTAATAAAATTATAATTTATAACAATAATTAGTAAATGAGCTCTTGCTTTATTTCTGCCATTTACATATTACATCGCGACATTTAGAATATTATGTTCATTAATTTGTTTATTTATTAACAAACAAAATAACATACAACAACAAATGGTGATTTAACCATTATAAAGTACTAATTTGGGGTGGTTACTTATACAGGGTGTTACAGAACGTTGTTAGAAAAATTTAAGGGAAGATGTTGCTATAAAAAATATGAAGAAAGTTCACATTAACAAGGGTCCAAAAATGTATTATATGACTTAGGATTTTCGCGTGTACGCAAATCAATTTATCGTCTTAGCGCAAGTATCCTACGCATGGCGGCCATTTTCCAAGTCACGTGATTTTTGACATAGGACAGGTGACAGATGACAGATGACATTTATGGTTTGACAGATAGTAGGGACCACGCCCTAAATTACGCGTTGCGCAAGATTCCTAAATTTTAAATGACGTCAGAGATTTTAGCATAATAAGCTCCCCGGGGGACGGAGGTCAGTGAACTGTCTTTTCCCTACTGCTTCCCATACCTTAAAAATACTCCGTATCCAATTTAAAAAAAATTGGCAGTGTTATTTGTAGCACTAATTTAGCCTTTATTTGATTAAATTTATTCAGTGTTAAGCGGTACATGAACAAATATTTTTGACAAAAAATGTACTTCACTGACTTTTGTGCAAATTTTATAATTTATTTAGTTTTGGTTAACCAATTAAAAGAACAGCATTTCAGCTCCTAATAATTTTTTATCTTGTTTAGTTTTTGGGGAAAAAAATTAAATCCACCTTATTGCATACCCCTGAACTACACATAAAACAATTAATTATTTTTTCCTTAAAAAATAATTATTATTAATACTAAATAAATTAAATTAAGCTAACAGTTAAACTAATGATTTTTTTTTAATTAGGTATTTTAAAAATTTTCCCCATGGTTTTTGGGTGGGCCAGGAATATGAAATTAAGTAACTTGTATTTTATTTCTAGAAAACTGGGCAAAATTCAAAAAAAGTTTAAGAACTCAAAACAACAATTTTAAGTATTTTTGCTTAATCCTAATAAAATATAAAACTTTCACAAAAGTAAGTGGTGTACATTCTCTCATAGATGTCACTGGATTAGATACATTTCAAATTTAATCCAAATGAGAATTTTTAATCTAAAAATAATACTGCCAAAATTAGGAAAACCCGATTTTGTTAAAAAGTTCAACACCCTGTGTCTGGGTGGAAAACAATGCATTTTCGGACTTACGGTTCATTATATGAACTATTCTTTAAAATTTCTGATGGAGAATCTTCCCTTCGAAATTCTGTTAGGCGAACTTAAGAGCACTTAAGAGCTACAATAACTATTTAAGTAAGAAAAATTCATATAATCATTAAGGCCGTATTAACTGTTTGAGGCGCTCTAGACTAGAATTCCCGGAGCGCCTATGTCCACCAAAAAAATTATTGAAGAGCAAAAAAAGTCCTTACTTCCGTAGCGCCTATTTTGAGTGCCAGGCGCCTTACTCCTAACTTTACCACCCGAAATAAAATTTGATTAAAGACAAAAAGGGAATCCCTCCTTTTCGCGCCTATTTCATTCCAAAGCATCTTATTCACATAGAAACTAGTCACCAAAAATCCCCACCCAATCTAAACTTTTTAAAAACTCCCCTGTCTAACGCCTATTACTTCCCTGTCTGGCACCTATTTTTTCATGGCGCCCTAGGCTGTAGCCTAGTCAGCCTAATGGATAATACGGCACTGATAATCATATTTCCTAAATCCCTTAACTTTTGAGATACAGAGTATTAAAACGTCAAAAAAAAATCTATTTTTTTAAATATTCTTACTATTTTTTACCAGTTTTGTTCTAATTTGGCAATATCATTATTAACATTAAGGGGATAATTTATCACTAACTTAATTATATTAAATAAGTCCAGTGGCGTCTTCAGAAGCAACTGAAGAAATAGTTCCAAAAAAAAAACGGTACGCCACTGACTGTATAAATGTGTGTAAATTGTGCTATAAAAATACTGCTTTTATGTCTCTTATTTTTTTTCCGTATCTTGTTTAGTTTAAGAGAAAAAAATTCACCTTATTGCATATTTTTAGACCATAAAAGAAGCATTGCGGGATCTTTTTCTTTTAAAAATAAGCTTTTATAAGTTTTAATTAGCAATTATGTAACAAAAATAATAAATTTATTTTATTTACTTATTTACTTATTTAAATAATTTTTAAATGTAGGTGATTATATACTTAATTTTCGACCAATCTAACATAATATAAAATTTGGTTATTGTCATGATTTTTTAAAGTCCCAAATATCTTAAAAACTTTTTATTTTTTGGTATAGGGATCACTCACTTCTAAAACTTACATTACTTTTACTCCTACAATCAAAAAATAAACTTATATACAGGATGTTTCTTTAAAAAAACACAAGTTTAATATTAATCTTTTTTCGGGAGCACCCAGGTGCAATAAAAATTAAACTTGCTCAAACTTTCGTTTAATCATTGCGTAATAATATTCAAATAATTATATGCACAATATGTAAAATATTGTGCAAAACAACTGTGTGTAAAAATCTGATTTCTGCACAAAAGGTCGTCGTAATAAAAATTAGCGGAAATCTTAAAATTAAAATTTTATACGAAAAGAACCTTAATGTTATTGAGAATTTTTTAACAATTTAAAGGTGTCGTTAATACATATATTCGATCTATGTCTATGTTTAAAAGTATGTTCTTACATCTGTATAATGAAATTGCATAAATAAAGTTAAAGTTTGGCCTTTCATAATTTTGTTCAATTAAGTAATTACATTTTAATTTACAACAAACTGGAAAGTCTTGCTCTAAGAATGTAGTTAATTTTCCATGACGACTGGATTATTATGTTATTAATTTTATAGTTTGTTTACCAAAAAATAATGATTTCAATAGGCTTCTTGCATAACATTTATTTTGATTCAATACCGTACGATATTTCTTTTTGGCTTAAATTCTTCTATAAGTAGGTACTGTTTTAGAGTAAAGATCGCAAATTCCAAAATACAAATTTTCTTTTTCAACCTATTTTTCCTAACGCCGATTGAATCTGGTATATTTGGCTTGGGTCCCATGATTCACTTTTCAGATAAAAAAAAATTGAAAACCCTCGGTACAGCCTGGAGAACTTGGTTCCTGTACGCAAGGTAATTTGTTTATGAAAACAACCTGTAGATCATGAAAAACGACCCAGGGGCAGTGCCGGATTAGTACTGATACCCTAAGCAGTCCACTCCTGTGGAAGCCCTCTAACGATGCTACCTTTTATGATTTTGACGCAAAAAAAATCGTTTTGCCTTAATAACACCGGCACACAAAAAAATTGATGTGCACCAGACGCGATCTATCTACGGGTATCTTTTTCGACCCTCTGAATCCGAATTTTAGGTCAGTGTAGGCCGTACAGGTCCCAATTTCAAGTAAATTGTGTATATGGGCCGGTGTACCGGTACACAAAAAAGTTTGTACAGCGGACGCAACCTATCTACAGTCATGTTTTTCGACCCGCTGAATCCGAATTTTGAATCAATTTAGGCCGTACAGCCTCCAATTTGAAATAAATTACAAAAACGGTAGGAAAGAAAATTTGCACCATTTTTTAGGGTTTTTGCAATTCACTCAAAATTGGGACGTGTGCGGCCTAAACTCACTTGAAATTCGAATTCCATGGGTAAAAAACATACCCGTAGATCGGTCGCGTTCGGTGCACACTGCACATCAAACTTTATTTTTGTATGCCAGTTTAATTTTTAAGGGGCAAAAAGGTCCTCACATTTATAAAACACACTTTCCTTTTGTGTTAAAAATTTTTGAGGAGCAATAAAAAAATGGTAAGGTTAAGTAATTGCTTAATTTGCCTATAGGATAATCCGCAATTGCCCAGTGAAAGACCTATAATCGTCAGCATCCGGGCAAATGATGATTATTTCGCATATAGTGCTCCACAAATTTTACTTTTGCGACATTTCATGGTTATCTTTGATAAATACTTAATAAGTATGCTAAATTTTGATTTTTAAAGAAACTTGCTTTTCTCTTTGGATCCATAGCATTTAGGCATAGAAACATGATATATCATTTAAAAAGGCTTTAGATAATCTTTTAGGTTCTTTAATAATAAACAGGGCGTTCCATTAAAAGAAAAATACTTTTTAACGCGACCCTGTAAAATTTAAAACAAATTTTTCCATACAAAACCAATGTAGAGGACCTTGAGATGCTAAATCCTAAATTTCGATGTTTCGAAAGTATAGGATAATGATAATGTTAGGCAAAAAGATTTACAAAGTAATGAAGAAAACAAAAATAAGAAAATATACAGAGTGTTCCATTTAAAATATCAAAGATGATGCTACAGTTTGGTATAAGCGGCAACGCTGCATCATTAAAAATATTTTAGATCGTTAGAAGTGTGTTTGGCATAACAAAAAGTAACTAGTTTTAAATTTTTCCGTTTGGTATCCTTAGTGTAATTTAGGACTAGGCTCATTTTTTGTGTTATCCGTATTTATCGGAGTGGTTCAAAAACCACATTTGAAATAACAATATTAATATGAGAGTTTAGATAGAGATAGGTATTTAAATGTTTTTAAAATGTTTTTTACCGCATTAACACGAAAAAACGCCTTAGGTGTTTTGCATTCAGTCCTCGTTATAACTAGTTTTAACTCAACTCCACTACTTTCGAGGTCGTGAAGTTAGGTACTTTTTATTAAATCGCTAATTCTTGTCGAAAAAGTCTTTGAACCACTCGTTCGAACAAGTATAGAGAACAAGAAACCCAAATATGTAGAAATTACATTTATTTGTTTACAAATAAAAGCATAAAAGCATTTTTGAATTTTTGACATTTCTGATTTAACTTAGTTAAACGCGTTTGGCATCAAAACTTTTTAAACTTATTTCTACTTTTTAGTCCTCTACTATACTACACTTTACCCCTTGCCAAACAGACCTTAGACCAAAAGCAGTTACCTACGTTGTTAAATTGTCAGAAAAATCCAATGTCCCGTATTCCTTAAACGTCTACCTTCCGTGATACACTCTGTATATACTTCCATAAATTTTACCAGAGATACCTAGCAGCTGCTAAAAATATAATTTATGTGGAAATTGCGTTGTGGATAACGCGAGAACAAAGTTTTTATTTTTAAAAATAAATATGTAAATATCTAAATTGCTTATATCCGTTGCGTGAGATTTTCATCAGAAATTAAATTTGCAATAAAACTAAGTATAACTAGAATTAGAATTGCGCTTAAACGCAACTTAGCATAAGAGTGGCTTAAAAGCAAAACAGATAAAATCCACTTTTGGTCTAAAATGAGTTGGTCAGTAAAATATATTTTAAAAACTGTAATCTATGGGTTTGCCAAATCAATAAATCCAAAGCACCTGAAACATTTTAGACAACAAAATTTTAGCTTGGAAGCCCAACAGATAAAGTCCTACGCGCTTAAAAAGAAAACAGATAAAGTCCACGGCGACGAATCACAAGCTTGCAATAAAGACAACGTGAGAAAAACTGACGGCTATTAATACAATAGATCAACCTAAATCCATTTTGTAATACCATTTTACTTCTTAGAGATACCACTCCAAGCTTGACCTGACAAATTTGTGTGAGATGATTCATGTAAAAGGAAAAGAGTTTTTTGACACAGTAGTGGAAACTTTAAATCTTTTTTAAAATGCAAAAAATGTTTCGACATTTAATCTTCTAGTTATTGTTAAAGATAATTCTCCAGTTAACAATAAAAAGTATGACGTGTTTAAATTCCATTTTGGAATTGACTGGCAATCAAAACCGACCTTAAATTTTTAAGTGGACATTTTTGCTTTTTGTAAACCTCGTATTGTGGAGGATCCAGAACTTAAGTCCAAAAAAATTATAATAAATAAAATATATCTAAAAATTGTTTCATCATAAAAAGAAAGCAAAATAGACAAAATCCATAAAATTGATAAGCAAAACATATAAAGTCCTGGTTTTAAAAGCAAAATCGACTAAATCCATTTTCACAATTTAAAAAATGGTATTGGGAATTTAGTGTCAAAGTTGAATATTTTTCTTTAATAATTTTCTCATTTTTCCAAACACTATTCGAATGGTTTCCAAATTAAAAGTCCTAATTTGAAGCAACAACAGTTTTGAAGATATGTTCTATAGTTCGGCGGATTCATTTAATGGATGATATTTATTTGGGTACACGCAAAAATAAAATTAAAAGTGCTAAAACACCAAAAAAAATTAAACAAGTAAAAAGATAATTAAAAATTGACGTTTCGGTGGAAAATCTGCCACCGTTGTCAAGATAAATGGAATAAAAATAATAAAAATAAAAATTTACTATTATTAATGTTTTAAAATTTAAAATTTGTATCTTTTTTAGGATATTGTAAAAACTTTGACATTAAATGTCAAAAATATGTTTGTTTGGTTATAGTGTCATAGTGACATAGATAACTGGTTGCTTGTGTATTGATTGTTTATTTTACCAAAAAGGTGAATAGTTAGTTAATTTTTAGTCTTCCTGAAGATACTTCAGTATCAAGCAAAGGCAACCATGTTTTATTTAAATTAACTGAAATTGATGCTACACAATTATCTTTATTTAATAATATATACGCACTTTCTTTGATTTTGCGTTTTTTAGAACAAGTTTCCTTTGCTAAAATGCTCCAAGCATCCCAGTTTATTCTATGATTGTTATCAAATGCGTGTTGGCAGATTTTTAATTTATGAAATTCTGTGTTTTTAATGTATGATCTGTGTTCTTTTATGCGTTTGGCTAATGGTCTACAAGTTTCACCTATATAAAACTTATTGCATTCGCAAGGTATTTTATAAATGACATTTTTTGTATTTTCATTTAAGTTATATGGTTTTGTTTTTGTTAATTGAGATCTGAACAGTTTTATGTCCTTTTCTCGAAATCGACAAAAGTGGACTTTATTTGTTTTGCTTTTACGCCACTCATTAAGCCGAACGATAAATATTGTTGGATACTAATATAATTTGAAACCAAAGTTTAACAAATAAAATTGTGTTATTCCTAGTTTTCTAAAATCAAACAATAGATATTTTTTATACCTAGGGGGTGTTTGATTTTAAATTAGACAACCAATTTGATGATAACACGTGACACAAAATTATGTTTTTTGTTTTGTAATTAAATAGAACAAAGTGCTTCAATCTGTTAAGAATGTTTTGCGTTTGTTATTTTCTGCTGTGGTTTTGCTAATACAACAATAAAATATTTTGTTGTGTTTTGTAACAAAATATTCTAAACGGTTTGTATCTATATTTGAATATTAAATTATATGCACTTAAAAATAATTGAAGTCACGCCAAGATAAATTATGTTCTAAGAAGTATAGCATGTAATTCCCATTTATTAAATTAAATTACAGTTTTCTCTCCTAATTTAACAGCATAATTGCACCAACTCGATTTGTTTTTATTACTGTTTTGGGTGAAAAGTAAAAACAGCTGACAGGAAATATCATTTTTAATAGAGTCAGTTTTTAGCCTTATTTTTAAATAAGTATTAAGGATAAAACTGTTAATATTAGAGAAATTTTGCACCTCTTAAAATAACAGACGTTTTTTGACCTCCTTATGGTTATCGTTATTAAACATAACGATTACGGCAGCAGTTTTAGACAGAGATTTTGCAGCCTCTTTTAAGAGATATATCTTGCGTCTGCGCGTTCGACACATAACCTTATTTTTGCCTGTGTTTGACCCATTTTAAAGTTAACGAAAAATCAGTATTTACTTTTATTCTTCATAAGATATAAATTCATATTTAAATATATGCAAACACTTCTGTTGATTTCTTTTTTTAAGTAGATGCAAACAATACAGTATAAGCAAAACACAAAAAGTAAGGTTAGGTTTGGTAGTAGAATAAAAAGCAAGTGTGCCAGATTGTAACATCTAAATTAATTACTGATTTAGAATATTCGTAAAAGTGCAAGTCCGTTTTAATTTCTTAACACTATTTGATTTTTATTCTGCTATGGATTTTTCGCTAATTAGAGCCTAGGTATAAATTATATTTTAATTAATACGGCATTATAATTTTAACCTTTTAAATAATTGATATTAAAATTTCTACAATCCCGCAACCACGCAGTTTAACAATAACGATAACGATAAGCTTTTCGGTATTCATCCGTAATTAAGGAGTCCGGTATGGTTAATAACGATAAAGGATCATGTTTGCGTTACTGCGCAGTCTCAGAATAACGTTAACCACAAACCTACAATGTAGCATCCCTAAATATAAATTTGACATTTACCTAAATATTTACAAATGACATAGCATAAAAGTAAAATACTTTCCCAGCAATTTAACAAGTGTTTCTTATTTATTGTTCTAAATTAACAATTTTATCACTAATTTAACACTATAATTGTCCAAACTTAAATTTGTTTTAATTGTATATATTCTGCTATACGTGCGTGAGAACGGATATTATCTAGGGTTATAATAATTGAAGATGATTGTATGATATCCAATTATCCAATGCACTGCTGTGGTGCCCTCTAGCCATGGTACCTTTAAAATTTTTGGGAATTTTAAGAACCAAAAACAAAACAAAATTTATTATGCGTTTAAACGTTTAAATTTATGCAAAATGTATTTTCATTTTAATTTCTTTAATTTCTACTCTTAATGGTGACCCCTTTGTGGTCAACCAGAATCTGATGCCCTAAGCTAGGGTTCCCAAACTTATTGGTAGTGTAACGCCCTTGGACACTTGCAATATCCTTACGACGCCCTTAAGTTCAACTGAACTCCCGACAATCAAAAAACGTTCTTACCCCAAATGTAAATTTCTTATTAAAAAAATTGAAGAGCAAAAAAAAGTCTTTAAGTAAAAACTTTATGTTTTACCCCACTTTATGCACCTCACTCGACATTGACGAAAAAAGTGAGGAGTAATAAAAAGGGTCCTTACCTTTCCAGAACTATAAAACAGTTGGTTATAATATTATACAGGGTGGGCCAAATAAAACTTGCACACTTTTAACTACTAATAATTTATTTATTAATATTAATTTATCTGTTAGGCCTATCTTTTTATTTTTTAAGGGCTAATAGGTAGATATGTTTTCTCTAGGTTTGCCAATTTTTGTCAAATAGATTTAGACAGGACTAGACTTACGGAACTTTTCCCAAAATACTGTATTTAACCTTGTTGCAAAAAAATCTGATTTAGCTGCAAATAAGCTAATACGTTTTTCTTGTAGACAAAGTATGGAAAATGATCCAGTAAAAGCGAATTCGTCAACAACTTAAGGATTTAAGAATTGTGATAAATTATGCTTCATTTATCTCAATTTAAAGTGTCCTTGGAAATTCAAAAATGTGAGATTACCATGCTTACTAAGTTGAAAGCTGACCAAACTTAACAGTAAATTATTTAAAAATAAGCGTATTAGCCTAATTGTAGATAAAATTAAATTTTTTAGCAACGAAGTTTAAAGCATCATTTTGGAAAAAGTCCCGTAAGTCCAGTCCCGATCAAATCTATTTGACCAAAATTGGCAAACCTGGAGAAAACATATTTACCTATTAGCCTCTAAAAAATGAAAAAGGGGGCGCAACAGATAAAAAGTTATTATTAGTTAAAAAGTGTGCAAGTTTAATTTGGCCCACACTGTATATATACATAATACTACTTTTTTTCCGCGAGCTTCCCAGCAGAAAATCTAAAAAAAGGTCCTGATCTTTTACAAACTATTAAGGACAAAACCTTAACATATATATATATATATATATATATATATATATATATATATGTATATATATATATATATATATATATATATATATATATATATATATATATATGTATATATATATATATATACGGCTCTATTTTTGATGTAGAATTTAATAGAGTCAAAATTTGTTAAAATATACAGGGTGCTCCATTTAAATTAATCTATTTGACAATGAAAATTATGTATGTTTATGAGATATTATGTATGTATATTAACTAGAACTGTCAACAAACAGACTGTATTCAAATAAATATTTTTTATTTTAGGTTTATTTTTGTATCTTGTATACAGGGACAAAGAGTTGGGACACCCTGTATTACTAAAATTTACTTTTTTTCACATTGTTGATCTCTTTTATTGTATAGTATATCCTATAATAATAGATTTGTTTATCCAATGATTATTTACTCGGTACTTATAAAGTAACATTATCATTCCAAAAAAAAAAGTAAACTGAAGTACTGAGATTACAATGGAGATGGGGTTAGAATTATAACATTAGAATATTTATTGTACTAATAGTACTTACTGACATGAGTCTATTAAGATAACGTGAACTTTTTAAATATAGATTTGAGATTAGATTTTATTTGGCTAATTTATTAATTATGTTTTTCCACGAACAATTGAATCTCTAATTATTTTGCAAGAGTATTTTTGCAATATTTTAAATATTACACACGCCCTGCTTTATCTATAGACGAAGTGCAAAATAGGTACTTTATTGCCAATAGTTTGTAATTATAACTTTATAATGTTTGTTTTATTTGTTTACAATCTTGTTTATCTTATGCAATAATAAAAACCGCACAATAAAATAAAATCCGTTATTCTTAATAATAGTTTCAATATATTTTATTAATTTTAACGACAAAAACAGATTCAGCATAATCTTCCTCATTTCTACAGTTTTAATTTAGCCCCTCAATCATTAACTGCATAAATATTGATATATTAAATTAAGGTTTAATTTTATATCAGTGGCGTAGACTGGGAAAGGGGGTAATTAGCCCCCATGAAAACACACGTTTATATGGATTTTTTTCCATATTTTTATGAGAGCCGTAACCGCAGCATTTTGGTACCCCGTATAATATGTAATATAAACTATGATTCTATAAACCCTGGTTTTCCAAATCTTGTGATAAAGCTAGGATTTTAAAAGTTCAGGCTCACAAGAAGTTTCTACAGGATCCTAGTCCAGAAAACCGACAGGCCAGCATTGAAGCAAGAAACTACTACAATCAAACAATTTCTGAAGCCAAAGACTCCTTCGACAATCGTATTAAAAACAAAGTTCTTTCTTGCTCAAATGGCAGCAAATCTTTCTGGTCCTTTGCGAAAAACATAAGTAGGAATTTTTGTACCAGTTCTTTTCCGCCACTAGCTTTGGAAGATGAAATTGTTTCTACCGCTAAAGGAAAGGCAGAATTATTTGCCAAACAATTTGCTGCCAATTCAACCCTTGACCCTCCCGTAAATCATCCAATTCCAGCGGTTACCCCAGTTCCTCATAAAATGCCCGATATTATTTTTAAGGTAAAACACATTAAGCGTATCCTTTCTTCCCTTAACACCAAGAAATCGTCTAGGCTGGATGGCATACCAGCAATCGTTTTAAAAAATGTGCTCCAGAACTTGCACCAATCTTAACTCGGCTCTTTCGAATTTCTTACGACACAGGTATCTTTCCGGAAAGCTGGAAAGCTGCACGTGTTCAACCTATTCCCAAGAAAGGATCTAAATCTCTTCCATCTAACTATAGACCAATTTCAATTCTCTCAGTTCTTTGTAAAGTAATGGAAAAACGAATTAATTCACAAATTCTTAAGTACTTAGAAAAACACAAAATTTTGCACGACAGGCAGTACGGATTTCGCCACAAAAGATCTACAGCAGATCTTCTTTCCTTCGTATCACACTGCTGGAATAAGTCTCTTGAGTTTTTAGGTGAGTCCCAGATCGTTGCTCTTGATATATCCAAAGCTTTTGACCAGGTCTGTCATGCCGCACTTCTTAATAAACTTCCCTTCTATGGTCTTTCAACTAAACTCTGTACTTGGCTCTCTAGTTATCTATCTGATCGTCGTATATCAGTTATTGTGAACGGCCATTCTTCAGGCTTTCACCAAGTAAATGCCGGAGTCCCCCAGGGCTCAGTTCTGGCACCAACATTGTTTCTTCTTCACATCAATGACCTTCTCTCGTCCACAACTAATTCCATTCATAGTTTCGCCGACGATAGTATCCTTCACTCCAGTTTTCAGGTTCCTAAACCCATTACTAAACCTGACTTGGAAAACAAACGCAGAGCGATGCAGATATCTCTTTCGCAGGATCTTAATTTAATATTGGATTGGGGCGCTAAAAATCTCGTCCATTTTAATGCATCCAAAACACAATCATGTCATGTCCTTGTCGCGAAAAGAGTCATCAAATACTCATCCTCTACTTATGAGCGGCCAAGTTTTACATAGCAAAGACACCTTTAATCTTGTGGGCGTCACATTTGAAAGTAACCTTAACTGGCATAAACACATTGTATCTATAGCCACGGCAGCTTCAAAAAGCTTGGATTTCTCTTTCGAGCCAAAAGTATTTTTCCCCTTCTAATTTATACACTTTGTATGTGTCCCAAGTCCGACCTCCCTTGGAATATTGTTCTCATATCTGGGGCATGGCGTCCCCCACAACCCTAAGCATTCTTGATTCTATTCAAACTAATAAACTATTCGTCTCATTAATGATCCTTCACTTACAGAAAGGCTTCCCTCTCTTGCACATCGTCGGGCTGTGGGGGATTTATCGCTTTTTTATAGGTACTTCCATGGCTTCTGCTCTGAAGAATTGTCCAGTATAGTTTCTCCACTTACGGTTCCCAACAGAGAAACTCGTGGTTCCGCGCGTATGCATCCCCATACGGTCCAACTGGACAGGCCCCGAACTTCCCACTTTGTTCGTTCTTTTATCCCTAGAGTTTCTAGGTTGTGGAACCTGCTGCCCGCGGAGGTCTTTCCTTCGCCCCCAAATCTTCAAGTATTTAAGTCCCGTGTCAACAAACTCCCTCTTACCTCGCTTAAGACACCCACGGTACGTTAGTATTTAGGCTTTTAGCCTTCGTGGTTTGTCCAAAGATAAAAAACCTACTTAAATAAACCAAATATTTAACCCATGCATAAAATAATAGGCGCTTATTTATCGGGGCCCACGTAAACTAACTGAGGTAATACTACCTTATAATAACTACACCGGCACACAAAAAAATTTACGGATATGTTTTTCGACCCTTTGAATCTGAATTTCAAATCAGTTTAGGCTGTACGCGTCCCAATTCCGAGTAAATTGCAAAAAACGTAAAAATAGTGCATTTTTCTCTATTACTTACCGTTTTTACAATTTATTCAAAATTGGAGAGTGTACGGCCTAAACTGATTTAATATTCGGATTCAGCGGGTCGAAAAACATGCCTGTAGTTAGATCGCGTCCGCTGTACAAAAACTTCTTTTTTGTCCATCTGGTGCACCGGCCCATATATGAAAAAAAAGTTTTCTGTACACCGGTCGGGGCATGTTTTTGACCCGCTAAATCCAAATTTTAAATTAGTTCAGGCCGTACATCTTCCAATTTTGAGTAAATTGCAAAAAACCGTAAGGAATAGCAGTATTTTGTAGGATGGTCATCTCTAATTCTTAACGCCTCACTAGTGAAAAATTTAACATATTTTTAGTTTAAAGAAAGTGTTTAAACTCTTACTATTAAACGTATTTTTAGATTTAATTTAAGAAAAGTTCTCTGTATTTTTACTTTATTTTACAATAAATAAATAATAAAATCTTTATATAACCAGACAAAAATTGTCAGTCATAATTATATTCACCATCCTGTGCCAATTTTTTTGCAATAATGAATTGTGGGAGTCCGAGTCACGAACGAAAAATTTCTTTATTTTAATTCCGAGAATAAAACTTGTTCACGAGATATAAACGTGTTATGAAAACCTACTATGATTACCAAGGCCAGGTTTAATAATTGTGTTATCAGAGGTTTGTGCAAAATATTGTTTTTAAATTTCTCCATCTTCTTGATATGAAATTTTACTTGTACTATAACTCATAAAAATAGTACCCATTATTTATTGTTTATAACGGTAAGGAAAAGCAACATTTTACAGGACAAGGATTTCTGCCTCAAAATATTTTTTCCAAAAATATTATTAATTTTTTACTTCATAAATTCTTTGTCTAGTTCCCTTTTTTAATACAAGCGGTGTAACATTCTACATAATATTTTTAAAAGGAAAAAATTTAATCTTTATTTCAAATATAAAAGTTCCATTATTGTGGAAAATGCCTATAATGTGTCTTGTTTTATTACATAATAAAATGTCAGAATCAATATTTATGAATGTGTTTCGCACATTCTACAAAAATTATATATCATGCAGTTTGATAAAAACTGGAAAAAACCTGTTATCAAAGGTGTAAAATTATTTATCTGACTGCGATTTGATATTTAAACTTTTAGCAGCTTTATAACCAGATAAACTTGGTTTATTTTAGAGGACACGCCCAAACTGCTAATTATATTTATACTCATTTGTCTAGCCAAATTATTGTTATATGACTTGCTAATAAATTAATTTAATAGTTTTATAATATATTTACTCCTTAGACTTACGAGTACGTCACTGATTTTTTAAAACTGATAAATTTGGTGTAAAAAAATATTTAAAGGGTACAGGTAGACACCCCCCGCTCTTGGTTAGTGTCGTAAAATGTACTAAAAAGTACATTTTGTAGGGTAAAAATCAAGTTTTTTACTTTTTAAAGGATTTTGCACCCCCTGGCTTTTGAAGGTGAAACTATTTTTTTTTCTCTTTTTGGGGTGAGTATATAAAAATGTTTTTTGCACACTCCTGTATGTCATTCTGCCGGCGCCCATGCAAGCGAATATGGAGATAAATATATATTTAGGAAAAATAGTTAAAAGTGGCAATATGTAGGTACAATCATAAAGTAACATACCTACGGATAAGAGAAACCATGGCATGCTAAATTTTCGTACCGCTTTTGCGGCAGGCTTGGCGGCAGGTTTGTCATTTTTCCAGTTTACACTTTAAATGCGTCGGTCGAAGCCTTGCCTCGTGTAACATCAGCGGTGGGGAGACACGTAAGCTTACTGAAATGACTAACTGGCGGTATTTCAACGAGAAACGAATAAAATTATATTGGGAGTTTTCGCATGACCTGTCCTTAAATCGAATATTCCATGATAACTCTTATAATTTCCTTACTCTATGGTACAATAGTACTAGTAAGACAAAAAAAGGAAAAATTTAGCGATTTTGCAATTTATGCGATTAGGAAAGTATACAGGGTGACCCATCTCTATTTATATAGGAGATAATTTTGCATCTGTACAAGATACAAAAAAAATTGATAACACTTATGTTATTGACAGTATTAATAATAAAGAGACAAGGGGTTTAAAAAATCAATTTTTAGTATCAATAATTGACGTATAATCTATTACACATTTGTGATGTAGAATTAAATTAAGAGAAAAAATATGTTGAATATACAGCGTGTTTCATTTAAAAAAACTGACTTAATAATGAAAATTGTGTATACTAGAGTTGGAACAAGCTGTTTATATTTAATATACAAACCTTTCATTTAGAGTATATATTGAGGTCAGTGCTGAATTAAGACTATATGATATCCCTAGGCAAGCTACTCCTGTGGGTCCCCCTATCCATAAGTAAAATAGTATCGAATAGAAAAATTGGACAACCAAAAAGAAAAAAGGTCTTTATATCCGCAACATCACTAATTTCTACCTCCATTTTTTTTTTGTTCTCTGTATGGTGCCCCCTCTCCTCCCCCTCTTGGCAGCGCCGGATTTAGACTTTGGTGGCTCATAGGCAGATCATGTGGTAAAGGCCCTCAATCCAGGGGGTGCAAAAAATTAAAAATGTTGTGGACCAAAAAAGAAACTTGAAGAACAAAAAAGGTCCTCACCTCAATTAAATGACCATATATTCATATACAGACCCCAAAAAATTTTGAAGACAAAAAAAAAAGGTCTTTATCCATAATTAAAGAATTTAACGACCTTTTTTAAAAATGTTATACAGGGCCCATAAAAAAAATTAAGTAACTATTTGTAACGAAACTCAGCATTTATTTGTGTGTTCTGAGCCTTTTTGATTTAATTTAATTTTTTGTGTGGAGTGGTGGCGGGCTATAGGCAACTGCCTATGTTGCCTATGCTTAAATCCGGCACTGCCCTTAGGGCATAACACGTGATGCCCTAAGCAATTGCTTAGTTTGATTATATGTTAATCTGGTATTGGGGTGATTAAAGTAAAAACGTTTTTGAAAATAATTTTTCCATTTTTACATAAGTTAGCAATTTTTGTTATTTTTTTAATACCTGAAAAGCCACGAATAGATATATATCTGTAGATAAGTCCGCATACGGAAAATTAATGGAAAATCCCCATAAATTAGATATATATTGCAAATTATTGTACAAGTGGAAACATACATATTTATTTTTGAAACAATGATCATATCTAGTCACGCTGTCTATAAGTGATAGCTTGCATTTGAATGTATTATTAAAGATTTATGTAGAGCATTATACATTGTTTATTTTTTAATTATCTTTATTAAATTTATATTTTAATAAATGGCTAAGGTTTTAAAGGCTTTTCAATTCCTTTTAAGGCATTTATTTTTTAATTATTTATTCTTTACGTGACGTGACTTTATAAAAGTAACATGTATTTCTTATATTGATCTATTTAAATTTTTACTATGTATTGGTACCTGTGGATTACCTTGGTAATCAATTGTTTTAATTAGGTAATTTTATTCGATGAAAACCTGTTGAAAACAAGAAAATTAGTGTTTTAATTAACTAAGTACACCTTGTGGCTATTGTTTGTACTAATTGGAACTTTTGTGTAAATTTTATAAAATTTTGCTTGTTTTTATTAAATAAGCATTGCTTACCATTCAAAATATGTATATAAAAAGTTGATTTGAAATTGTATACTGGGTGTCTCCAAATTGCGGTAAGAAAATTTAAGGGTATATTCCTAAGACAACTTTATATAAACAAAGATCCGAAAATGATTTGTTTATAAGATACGGGGTGTTAAACTTTACAAAAACAATCGGGTTTTTAATAATACCCTAAATGTGCCTTATATGATTTTAATAAATTTTGGCTGTGGTATTTGTTGAAATAGAGAGATAATTTATCACTAAATTAATTTTAATTAGTAAGACCAGTGGCGTCGTGTGACGCATCTCAGCTAATATTATTGACAAAAAAATGTACGCCCCTGACTTTTTTACAACTTATATATTTTGTCTAGATGAAACGTCTAAAAATACAATTTTTACAAAATACAAATTTTTTGTTTTATAATATTTTTACGTAGCTTGCCTAATTTTTAAAAAAATAAATGAAATCCGCTAAACTGCATATTCCTGGGCCCTACAAGAAACATTAGGACATTTTTGTCTTTTAAAAATTAAGTGACATAACTTCCTATTACCAATTATGTAAAAACAACAACATATACCTAACTAAATAGCGTCTATATCTAGTGATAACAAATTTTACTTTAAAATAAAATGTTTTAGAAATTTTTAGGTTTTTTTGCCAAGTTTAACACTCCTGTATCTTGAGAACGAAACATTTGAAGCACCCATGTTTATATAATTTTTATATAAAATTGGCTCAGGAATACGTCCTTAAATTTTCTTACCGCAATTAGGAAACGTCTTGTATATTAGAGTAAAGCTAAGTATTTTTTTATTATAATGTCTGTCTTTAGGAAAAAATATAAATACTAATAGCAAGTGTAATATCTTTATACTCACCCAAGAATTGTTACTTCATTGTTTAATTGTTTATTTGATCGATCGTTACATTTTGTTTGATCGTTACTTGGCGGAACTCCCTAACCACTAAATTTATTAACACTTTTGATTTCAAAACTCTTATGTTTCATCAACACTGGCTCATTTCCAATGTTACTTTTCTTGATCTGCTTGCATCCATTTATTTCATTTAGACCAATAACAGAAAATCCAAACGTCCCTATAACCAAATTTTCTTTCATTTTTTTTTTTGTTTTTTTCATTTAATTCATACCAGTTACTTTATATGATTTTAGAATAATTTAAGCATATATTTTGTGATTTAAGTAATGTGATTTTTTCTTTTTTCATAACTTCTTCATGGATGGCATACCAGCAATCGTTTTAAAAAAATATGCTCCAGAACTTGCACCAATCTTACCTCGGCTCTTTCGAATTTCTTACGACAAAGGTATCTTTCCGGAGAGCTGGAAAGCTGCACGTGTTCAACCTATTCCCAAGAAAGGATCTAAATCTCTTTCATCTAACTATAAACCAATTTTAATTCACAAATTCTTAAGTACTTAGAAAAACACAACATTTTGAATGACAGGCAGTATGGATTTCGCCACAAAAGATCTACAGCAGATCTTCTTTCCTTCGTATCACACTGCTGGAAACTCTGTACTTGGCTCTCTAGTTATCTATCTGATCGACGTATATCAGTTATTGTGGACGGCCATTCTTCAAGCTTTCACCAAGTAAATGCTGGAGACCCTCAGGGCTCAGTTCTGGCACCATTATTGTTTCTTCTTCACATCAACGACCTTCTCTCGTCCACTACTAATTCCATTCATAGTTTCGCCGACGATAGTACCCTTCACTTCAGTTTTCAGGTTCCTAAACCCATTACTAAACCTAACTTGGAAAACAAACACAGAGCGATGCAGATATCTCTTTTGCAGGATCTTAATTTAATATTGGATTGGGGCGCCAAAAATCTCGTCTATTTTAATGCATCCAAAACACAATCATGTTCCTTGTCGCGAAAAGAGTCATCAAATACTCATCCTCTACTTATGAGCGGCCAAGTTTTACATAGCAAAGACACCTTTAATCTTGTGGGCGTCACATTTGAAAGTAACCTTAACTGGCATAAACACATTGTATCTATAGCCACGGCAGCTTCAAAAAGCAAGCTTGGATTTCTCTTTCGAGCCAGAAAGTATTTTTTCGCTTCTAATTTATACACTTTATATGTGTCCCAAATCCGACCTCCCTTGGAATATTGTTCTCATATCTGGGGCATGGCGTCCCCCACAACCCTAAGCATTCTTGATTCTATTCAAAGAAGAGCTATTCGTCTCATTAATGATCCTTCACTTACAGAAAGGCTTCCCTCTCTTGCCCATCGTCGGGCTGTGGGGGATTTATCGCTTTTTATAGGTACTTCCATGGCTTCTGCTCTGAAGAATTGTCCAG
Source organism: Listronotus bonariensis (assembly GCA_014170235.1). NCBI lineage: Eukaryota > Metazoa > Arthropoda > Insecta > Coleoptera > Curculionidae > Listronotus > Listronotus bonariensis. The sequence goes on from JACEGR010002034.1 coordinate 102,608, forward strand.
TATAGTTCCTTCACTCACGGTTCCCAACAGAGAAACTCGTGATTCCGCGCGTTTGCATCCCTATACGGTCCAACTGGACAGACCCCGAACTTCCCATTTTGTTCGTTCTTTTATCCCTAGAGTTTTTAGACTGTGGAACCTGCAGCCCGCGGAGGTCTTTCCTTCCCCTCCAAATCTTCAAGTATTTAAGTCCCGTGTCAACAAACTCCCTCTCACCTCGCTTAAGACACCCACGGTACGTTAGTACTTAGGCTTTTAGCCTTCGTGGTTTGTCCAAAGATTTAAAAAAAATCGGTCTTTTATATTGCTTTGATTCGTTTACGTCACTATTCAAATGCTCTTCATCTACTCGTATTCACGTTAATGGGCCATATTAATGAATAAAAGAGGCAAATGCTTATACATATAAAATTTGAAGTAACTTCACTACACTTTCAAAACATAAAATAAAAATGTTAAGTTATCTTGTTTGATCGTCAAATTTTAATTTAGGCTGAATTTAAATCACCATAATATTTTGGTTCTGTCACCAAAATCAAACATGCAGGTATCAATGGGCCATATGAATAAAAAGGAACGAATGCTTATACTTAAAAAATTAATAAATGGTTTGGCTTCTAAGTATAAGCCAAAAGCATTTACTTCAAATTTTATAAGTATAAATAAGCATTTAATTCTTTTTATTTATATGGCCCATTGATACCTGTTTGATTTTGGTGACAAAACCAAAATATTATGGTGATTTTAATTCAGCCTAAATTAAAATTTGACTGCCAAACAAGATAACTTAACATTTTTATTTTATTTTTGGAAAGTGAATGTTTCCTTGGTTATATCTGTTAAGTAACAAAGAACCAGAAACCTAAAAGCGAGTAATTTTAAAATATTTAGGGAGTGGAGATGAAAGGTTAGGTTACGCTTATTTTATAGCGATTTTAATATTCTGTTTTAAATAATTAAAGTGCAATATGTCAGCTTTATACTTACACAGATAAAATTATATGGTAGGTAAATTTTTTAATATTAATATGTATACTGGGTGGCGCACAACAAATACCTCGGTCTCTAGTACAAAATACGGTATCGGCTTTTAAAATTAAGCTTGCAACTTTGTTAACGAGCTCTCATCGGCATAATTTTGAACTGGTATGAGCAAGACAAGAGTCGATGACAATTAGTAGTCAAGTTTTTCTTGCTGTTGTAGCAGTTAATATGCCGATTTTTAAATACAATTTGTATTTTTTTGAATAAATGAAATAAAAAAACAACAAAAAATTAGTTTACAATTTGTGTGTAGAGGTGCCTTTTCGTTGACCTTGCAGGGTATAGCGAAAACTAAAAGAGATAGAACAAACCTGATTGCGCAATCTCGATCGAAACAAATTCAATGGTAAAAGTATGCCAGGGCTAACTTCATTCGTTTCAGAGATACAGAGTGTTTTTCAAATTTTGTCAATTTGGCCAGCCACTGGTAACTCGCTTGATATTGGAGATATAAAAAAGTCGTAAATAGAAAAGTTTCAGAGGCGTACCTATATTTTTTCATTGACTTTTTATTTAAAGTTATATCACAAAGTTTTGTTTTTTTTTTTTTTAAATGAAATACCCTGTATATTTTTATCGGTTAAAAGGTATTTTTAAAAGCTATACAGTGCCGTATTATCCATTAGGCTGACTAGGCTACAGCCTAGGGCGTCATGAAAAAATAGGCGCCAGACAGGGCAGTGGGGATATAAATAAAATAGACGCGAAAAGGAGAGAACTTTTATTTTTGGACTGAAATGGAGGTGAGGACCTTTTTTTTTGCTCTTCAAAAATTTTTTTAGTAGGAAAATAGGCGCTCTGGGAATTGTAGCCTAGGGCGCCTCATACCCTTAATACGGCCCTGAAGCTATACGAAATACAACTTTTGATATATTTATCTCTAATAGTTTTGGAAATATGACCATCCTAATCTAAAAATAGTAGATATACGCACTAAGATTTGGAAGCTCATATTTCCAAAACTGTTGTAGAAAACTATTTTAAATATGGTAAATTCTTAAAGGTCTTTAATATGTTTTATAAATAGAAATAAAATTAACAGGGTGTTTTATTTAAAAAATGCAATTTTTTCTGAAAACCTGATGATTGCTATATTTCGAAACTGGGAAAAATCAAATATATCAAATGTGGCATTTTTACGAGCATTTAAGGCGCAAAGTCGGATTTCTTAATGCCTGCAGTTAAAGTGTAAATATTCAAGAACTTACGTTTCGTCACTTTATAAAAAATACGCGGAACGTTACCTGGTAACTACACTTTAGTTTTATTTAGGTTTTTAGAACTATGATGCCTAATATTTTGTCTGAAATTTAATGCCTTGTTTTCAAAAGTGCTCTTTGCTTCTAGCCGAGACACAAACCCAAAATCGTATATTTCTGTAAATATGGTAAATATTTTCGGCACTTGAGGAGAAGCTCGGGTGCATAACACTTTCCGTCACGGGAACGCCATAAAGTAGAACGAAATGCTCCTGAGCTACTCGGGTGCGCTTCTATTTGCGTCACTGGAAAGCCACTCTGAACTACTCATAGTTTTATTTAGGTTTTTAAACTATGATGCCTAATATTTTGTCTGAAATTTAATGCCTTGTTTTCAAAAGTGCTTTTGCTTCTAGCCGAGACACAAACTCAAAATCGTATATTTCTGTAAATATGGTAAATATTTTCGGCACTTGATCTGGATACCCATTTTTTATCAGCTGTTTGGCCGAATTGCAACACTGCTGGTCCTTAATTTGAATTGCCAATTATTTTTTACAAGCATATGAGAGTACTTTGAAAGTAAAATTTAAAATCATGGAGAATTATACAGGGTCCTCCAAAACAAAGATTTATATCAAACATATGTTTTTTTTTGTTTTTAATGAAACACCCTGCATATAAGTTTATTTTTGGATTGTAGAAATAAAAATAACGCAAGTTTTATCCGGGATCCATATACCAAAAATGTAGAAGGTATTCAGATATTTAGAACTTTTTCAAAAATCATGACAAAAACACATTTATTTATATTTTACCTTACTTACGCCTCACTTTGTATCTTATGTTACTTTGCTGGAATATTAAGCCTTAACCAACATTTATTTTTTTACTAGAAATTATACAGAAACTAATATTTAATATTAGCTATCTTGGCGGGTATATTTTAAACCCTGTATATTATTTCATTTTTCAATGTTAGGGACAAAAATAAGATCATTCTTTCAGTATTTCCTATGCCAAAAAACATCTTATGGTAACCTGGGATAAACCAAAAGGTACCCTGGAGAATTACATGTTTTAAGGTTAAAGTAACTTGTTTTAATGGTTTTTTAAATCCCAGAGTGAAACGTTATGAAAGATCCGATATTAAAAAAATATATACTTTTGATTTGACCTTAAAATATCCATATAACCGCTTTTGAGGTCAAATCTAAGTTTATTTAATGATGTTTTAATGGCCCTTAGTACTCAAAATGTTAGGCATTTTCAATCATTTGGACAGTCTGTATACTTCTGGCCACTTTAAAATTTCCGTGGAAAATTTTTGAAAATGAGTTAAAAGCGGACCGTCCAAATCAATGCCAAAGAGAGACCAAGAGATCCCTTCAGGAAATTTTTCTACACAAACCTTCTTTGTCTAATATGCACCTGCTAATGTTCAGTACACTGAACAATAATTGAAGAATTAGATTTGGTACGAGCGAAAAATGTGTTTTTATACATTTGTTTCATCATAAATCCCCCAGGACTTATTTCGGATACGCTACTATGTATGATGTATACAAAGCGTCTTAATAAACAATAAAAACTACCTAAAAAGCACAAACAAAATATTTAATAAAAAGAAAATTATTGGCATAAAAGAATGCCTCTAAAACATAAAAGAGCTTAAATAAATGTTGTTTAAACTACAAAATTTGTTATTCTAGCTAGGTTTATGCGTTTTTAATATTATGCTAAATAAGATAAGATTTTTTTTTCTTGACGCAACGCAAAATTAGTTTATCAATTATTACTTCATTAACATAAATAAACTCATCTATGAATACTTGAAAATCGAGATAGTAGTATCAGTATTGCCTGAACTTTTAAAAGGTTAAGTTCAGAATATTTAGTGAAATTTTGAGTTTTATAGATTTTTTTGTAAGTATTTATTTATGTAAAGTATTATACTTTAAAAAAACATTTTATGTTAATATCTTACTATTTTAATGTTTTATTTAAACTTTAATATTAATGAGAACTTATAGTTTTACAAAGAAAAGTTCTTTTCGTTGGCATTTATGAGGAATTACATTTTTTTACAGCCTTTCATTAGTTCTATATGAAAGCTTTATTTAATTTATTTTATTATTATTAATGATATACAGGGTGTCTCTAATAGGTCTATTTCAAAATGCTATCACAAATTCCTTGGAATAAGATACAACGATCTAATGCAATTTACCTTAGTCGAGAAGTTAATCGGTTGCGAAATGTCAAAGTTTTTATTTTATTTTAGTTATTTTTTGAATATTGTATCTATTAAAAGATTTTTTTCTAATTCAGTATTAAATGTAGTATGTAATCTTGTCGTAAAATCCAAAAAGGGAGCTACCTGCAGTCATTTGCTTAGGTTGAAAGTGCCATAACTTTTTTTTGCCTTGGTATATTTTAATTTTAGCAGAGAATTTTTAGTCTCCCATAATTATTACACAAAAAAGGGATACCTGATAAATATCGCTACGAGCACCTGTTTTTAAGATATTGTATATTAAACATTTTATTGCATATAAAAGTTTACTATTGCATTTACGCTTTATTTGGGCCAATATTTAATAATAAATCAAATAAGTATTTGATTTAACTTTGACACCCTGTATCTCGAATACGATCGACTTTTTGACTAGGGTAAATTGTCTTAGATTGTTATATTTTGGCCGAAGGATTCTATGGTAGCATTTCGTACAAACCTTTTAGAGACACCCTGTATAATAATTAATTCTTTCTGCTTCAAGTAAATATTTGTTAATAAAACTGGGAATAAATATGGTGCTTTTTCAAAATGATAATAAGGATAATAAAAAATCTATATACTTGTAATCTTAAAAAATGTAAAAATATTCTATGCTATAGAATATTTTTTCAAAAACATGCCATATAAAAATAGTAACCATTATTCTTCTTTGAAATATTATTAAAAATATATATTTTACATTTTTAAAAAAGTTTTACATTTTTTCTTATTACAAAATTTGTTTTTGATTAAGTGTATTTATAATTTTCAGAATTGATTATCTTGTATAGTATAACGACTTTTTTATTATTTTTTCACAAAAATAATATTTAATACTCTGTGCCTAATTTCATTTGGTTATGAAATATTAATATTTAAATATTTTCATCTCATTTTCATTTGATACTGCTTTAGTTACGTACGCATACGCATCGAAAAATATATGTAATAAACTCTTTAAATTAAAAATATATTTAAGTTAAATCAACAACCAAAATATTTGGAACCATTCTGATTTTTTTATGAATAAACATAATGCCAAATGACTTTATTGGCAATACAATGGGCCAACCATTTCTAGAGTAATATCCTAAGATACAAAATAAGTTACTCGAATACAAAAAACATACCTACTTATTTTATTTATATGTACAGGGTGGCCATTTGAAAATGAAACAGAGCTAATTTTGGGAACACCAATTAATTTAAGGAAAAACGCTCAGACCCGTCAATTTTTGATTTTAGGGGAAACATTTTTTGTCACTTTCACCCCTGAATTGCAACCCTATAGCAGGGGTATAGACTTACCCCCAAAATCTTAAGAGAAAAGAAAGTTTGAGTAATACTTGATTTTGAAGGTCCCTTTACCCTAATTACAACTGCCAAATTTGACCTCTGCTTCCATTTAAGATTTTGGGGGTAAGTTTTACCCCTGCTAAAGGGTTAAAATTCAGGAGGTGAAAGTTAAAAAAAATGTTTTCTCTAAAATCAAAAATTGACGGGTTACAGCGATTTTCCTTAAATGACGTGTAGTGTCCAAAATCAGCTCTATTTCGTTTTTTAATGGATATTTTGACAAGCTGTCGTATCACCGAAAATAATAGCAGAAACTTCAAACTTGGCAGTTGTAAGAAGGGTCAAGAGACCTTTAAATTAAAGTATCAACTCGATCCCTCTTTTCGTTTAAGATTTTGGGGGTAAGTCTTACCCCTGCTATAGGGTTGCAATTCAGGGGGTGAAAGTGACAAAAAAATGTTTCCACCCAAAATAAAAAAATGACGGGTCCGAGCGTTTTTTCTTTAATTGCTTAGTAGTTCCTAAAATTACCTCTGTTTCGTTCTCAAATGGAAATTTTGACAAGCTGTCGTATCACCGAAAATAATAGCAGAGACTTCAAACTTGGCAGTTATAATCAGGGTTAAGAGACCTTTAAAATAAGGTATCACTCGACCCCTCTTTCCATTTAAGATTTTGGGGGTAAGTCTTACCCCCGCTATAGGGTTGCAATTCAAGGGGTAAAAGTGACAAAAAAATGTTTTCCCCTAAAATCAAAAATTGTCGGGTCTGAGCGTTTTTCCCCAAAATGACCTGAAGTGCCCAAAATTAACTCTGTTTCGTTTTCAAATGGCCACCCTGTATATTTAGGGTATATCTTTAAAAAAATATATTAAATTAAGGTAAGATTAACTATTATTAATAATATAACATAAAAATCTGTATCAATTATTATTGGCCATTCTCCAATATGGCTTAAACAAACATCTCGATTTTTTTTAAATTTAAATTAAAGTGAAGTCCCAAGTTTAAATGCTTTATTTATTAAATTTTTAAGTATCATCTTAATTTTTTTCGATTAGGCAATTAAGTAATTGTTTGTTTATTTTTTATACTCTACTGATAACGATATTTGGAGAGTAATTAAACCCAGGTACAATAGGTTTGTAGTAAAATATTTTTACTAGTTTACCAAAGCCGCCAGTTTAAAAAGTCATCGGAAGTACATTTTTTTAATTAAAATGACTGATATATTATTTATTGTTTGACCTTTTAATAATTTGATTTTGTAGAGTGGCAGAGCTAAGTGATCTAAATGCCAACATAAAAATCCCAGGAATCAAACAAATAAGCAAAGACTGAAACGCTAGACATACGGGTGGCCTCAACTTTGGACTTCCTTTAGAATCGGTAGGGTAAAGCTTAGTTATCTTGTTCTGATTGGTCAATTTGTAACGAAAATTCGAAAGTCATTACAAATTGACCAATCAAAACAAGTTTCGCAAATCGCATTTCGCAAGCTTATGAATTAGGCTTTAAATATATTCATGAAAAAAACGAAAAGTTATATTTTGGCACTTAGATCACTTGTCAGTAACGCTCTTCAGTTTATACAAATCTTATATAGTAAATAATATAAAATTATATGTAAAATTTGTACCTAATTTTTACCTTATACAAACTGAAAGTTGCATTACTGCAACCAAAAATGTATTTAAAAATGCTTTTTGTTAGACGCTTTTTAAAATTTAAATTGACCACCCGAACACCTGTAACTTAAGAACGCTGACGGACGTCATCTCCGTGGGACTGCTAAAAATTCATGCGAAGAAGGAAAGAAACTTGTCGGACACCTGGTGCTCCTTAACCTGGATGCGGACGTCATCATCTTCGAGAATTTTTCTGACAGGGAATTCAAAAACAACCCAAATATTATTGTGGGAGCGTTTTTTGGGACGCTGAATCCAAATTACATGTCAAAAATGACCCCTTCAACACCTCGTGCACCGGAACTTCGCCCTGAATGTATTTCCGTGACTTTTCCTGACAGAATAGAAAATCGTTAAGGAGGGTTTTTGGGTTGTTGAATCTGAATTTTATGTCGAAACGACCACCCGAACACCTGGTTTACCGCAACCTGGCCCTGAACGCCGTCTCCGATGGTGCTGCTCCCAAGAATATCATGGAACTATTATTCTGTGGATACGCAGAAGATTTTAATTTAATGAACTTTAGTTGCAGGAAGCACGCCTCCCTTGCAATCTTGCCAGTAAAATTTGTGAAGGCACTACTTGCGATACTGAGAGATATTTGGTTAAAAACGTAATTTCGAAAAGAGGCCTTAGATGAGAAAGATGTACTATTTATGAATACGTCAGTGGATGACAAAGAAAATGAACAAACTGACCCTTGTTTCACACTAGGCCGGATTCGCCGGACAAAGTAATAAAAATCATAAGGAGCCTTTGAGTTTACCGACTTTCCGGATTCTTAACGTGTGAAAGGTTTCATAAGACTCCATACACTTCAATAGCGTCAGTCCTTTGCCCTTCTCCCGGCTCCCGTTAATATGAAAAGGCAGTAACGATGTGTTACTTGATGAAGAATTTGATGTTTAACTACTTACTTCATTTGAAGCTTTTAATTTAGGAGGTTAGGCGAAGTTACGGTTGAACTATATTTGATTTGAGTTATATGAAAAGTCATTAAATGTCAATTACATGAACATTGACATTCTATTTATTATATTTCTTTCTTCCATACATAAGCGACCCAAAAAAAGAGTTTCTTTTCTTCTTTGCATATTTTTTTTTGAAAGTCCCACGGAGATGACGTTCCTTGGTATTCCTGAGCTTTATTTAAACATCATAATTGCAATTACCGACCCTTAAAACTCCCGAGTACCCAACTTGGGCCAGTTATAACTCTTATTTACAAAGTTATTGAATTTCCCAAAAGTCAAAAACAAAAAATCTTGAAAAATTTTTGACTGCAGCAATGCAGGTAAAGAGTGCCCATTGGGTACAAATCTTACAAAGATATTTTGAAAGCAAATGCAAAAACCACATTCCGATCCATACTGTCCTAAAAATTCCGAACTTTTGAGCTTCATTGCCTCGACTATTAAGATTAGAAGTTTCTGGAGAAATTACCATCTAATAAAAAAAGAATCAATTTGATTTTTGTTTTAATATACATCTTACTCCCATCTTTTGCAGATGTTTTTTTTAATTTATAAAAACTACTACCCTAAAATGTCTCCCCGCCTTCGGCCTTCTCTGGTTAAAGACAAAGACTTTGTCCACTGCGCTACCAGAGAGACGCACTTCTAAGTTCAAGTTTTGCATAAATTTAGTTTTAATTCTCTTAAAATATATTTTGCTTTATTCACCTAGAATTCTTATATACATATATATTTTTTGTTACAGATAAAATATGCCCAATCTGACTCTAGAACATTCGCCCAATGCGGCGTTAAACAAAACAGTATTAGCAAGATATATGGACTTGCCCATTCCAGATGGCAAGGTCATGGCTACTTACATTTGGATCGATGGCAGTGGAGAAAATGTCAGAGGAAAAACCAGAACTTTAGATTTTGTTCCTACTTCACCAGATCGTAAGTTTATCAGTAATTAAAATAAGTGATTAGGGCATTAAATCTGCTCATTTTCAAGTTTTGTTTTTGTTTCAATCTAATGTTTTTTAATGTAGGGTGGCGTTTATATTTTAACCCATTTTCAGATTGTAAGTTTCGCATGCAGCCTCTAATTTTTTAAGAATTTTTTTATAATATCTTTGTCATTTTGTTGTGTTATACCATAAGCACAAAAACAAAATGGCCTATTTTCCGATATGGAACAATTTTGTTATTTTAAATTGATCCCCCTGTACATTTTTTTTTATATTCTTAACATTCCATTTTTCAGGGGCGGCTCGTCAAAGATAATATTTTTCAAATATTAAAAAAAAGAATCTAGCCTTACTATACTTACTATACCTATTATTTTGTGAATAACCTATAGCTTCATTGCCATATTTTTTTATTTGTAACTTTGAATCTAGCAAATTTTCATTGTTAAATAATACTTTTAATTACCGTACAGCTTATTTTTTGGAAGTCAATAATACCGTTATTTTTTGAAACAACCCTAGCTTATGTTGTATTTTTTAAGGAAGAAAAATTGAATTTTAAAAATATAGAAAACAATTCAGAGTGTTTTCTTTAAAATATTAAAGTTGCCCTATATCGGAAAATTGTCTATTTTGTTTTTGTGCTCATGAAATGAATGTCACAACAATGCTGCCTGCGCAAACCGGATCTTAATAACCTTATTTGTTAAGCCTAGTTCATAAGCGTGCGAAATGCGATTTGCGAATTGCGAATCGTGTTCTAATTGGTCCCTTTGTAACGAAACATTCGAAAGTCGTTAGAAATTGACCAATCAGAACACGTTTCACGATTCGCAAATCGCATTTCGCAAGCTTATGAACTAAGCTTTAGAAAGCTATTTGCGATCAAAATATGGACGGCCACCTTGTACGTTATTTTTAAAAACTACATTGTTATAAAATTTTACTGAATTTTTAAATTATTGTTCTATTTTTGTTTCAGAACTACCAGTTTGGAACTATGATGGAAGTTCGACATATCAAGCAGAAGGTTCCAACTCAGATACCTACCTCTATCCCGTAGCTATTTACAATGACCCCTTTCACCGGGGTAACAACAAACTAGTCCTCTGTGACACCTACAAGTACAATAATAAACCTACTGAAACTAACAGAAGGTAAGGATTATTTTACATCTAATTTTGATAACGGTGGTATTCCCTATATACTATGACATAATTAAATTGTATGATTGTTTTTGTAATATTATCATTCAACTATTCAAGAATAAGAGCCCGCGAGTATTGCTTAGTTATTATAAAGGGTGTCCGAAAAGAGCATGTTGCAAATGATAGGGCTGATAGAGTGAGCCAAAATAATGTTAGTACTTTACACAAAAAAACGTTCTATCGCGCTTCTTTAGGGTGTTAATCAAATCGCGGTTATTCAAGCAAGTGGCATATAAGATTGCAGTTGCAAAAAAAATATATTTTTAAGAAAGTTTTTAAGTGCCTTATTTTGACTTTAATAAATGACTTTTTTCCAACTGCCTCTAGGGCATAAAAGGAAATGTAACTTAAAGGAAAACCAATAATCCTGTTTCATAAGCTCCCTGTTGTCCTATTCTCAATTTTACCGATATTTCTTAACACGTTTTCTTAACATCTGTTTCATTATTGGAAAAGTTAGTAAAGTAAAATAATGGATACTCAACAATTCTTTCACGTACTTTTAATAAATTAACTTAAAGACAAGAAATTCTAAGACTTATAAAAAAGTAACCAAATTTGCTGTTGTTTTTAAATTAAGCAAATAATATAAACTATCCTTCGTTCCTTCAATTTTTTAAAAACTCATATTTATATGATAACATACATTTTAATAACCATTTTTAAAAAATAGATTTGAGCTGAAATACCACGTTCCAAAAAGTCTGTTTTGATCAGAAATAAAAACGGTAATAACTAAAAGATATTGGAAATACCTCTAAAAACAATTTAAATAAAGCCGAATTTTTTATTGTCAACGGTTCAAAATCATCACATTTTTCGGAATGCGTATTATAAAAAAATTACCAAGTACTTTCTTTTTCTCCTCCCATGCTTTAACTTATTATTTTGACATAAAATTAATTTCTCTACAACGTTTCCTTAACAATTTTGTTATATTTTAAAAATAAAAAATTCTTACTCTTGGTCATTTTTTATATTTTTAGTTATAACTCGTCCGGTATATTACCAATTGGAGTAAAATTTTAGATTTATTAATTTTGGACCAGTTTTCCCAAAATTTCGTTTTAAAATTCACAAATGTTTGGTCCATTTGTCCTCTTGTAACACATATCCTGGGACACACTGTATATCAAATTTGCCTCTTTTTAAATTATATTTAGTTAGATAAGCTCCACGCTTTTATAAATTCACGGATGGTAAAAAAATTGACTAAAGCAACAGATATTTATATAAAACACATTTTGTCAGGCATTCTTGCCTTCAAGCAATGGAAGCAGCAAAGAAAACTGAACCCTGGTTCGGTATTGAACAAGAATACACCCTCTTAGACATGGATCTGAGACCCTTAGGTTGGCCTAAAAACGGATTTCCTGGTCCTCAAGGTCCCTACTACTGTGGTGTAGGTGCGAACAAAGTATATGCCAGGGATATCGTTGAAGCTCATTATAGAGCATGTCTATATGCTGGTATCAATATTGCTGGAAGTAATGCTGAAGTTATGCCTGCACAAGTAAGTTACCTGATAATTAAACGTTATATTTTGTTAATTATAAGAAGCACAATTAAAATATGTATGTAATATACAGGGTGGCCCAATTGTCCGGGAAAGTCCAATATTTTTGTTGTTTAAAGACATATGACAAAAAGTTTCATATAAAAGTTGTAGGGTTCTTAAACGTGCATGTGTCTAAAATATTTTGTCATATGTGAAGGTATGACCATTTTTGTCCTAAAATTTTAACACGCTATAGCTTAAAAGGTAAGAGGTTTAGGACATATGTTTATATCAACTTTTCTTCCTAAAATAGGCCAAGTAATTGTATTCCATATTTTTTGCCATCTATTGTATTACACCCTGTATAAAAATAATTATTTTTCTCCAAAACTTGAAAATTGCTCTAATTTGCACAAAAGCAAACTTTAATAAACAAAAATATATGTTTTTCTTAGTTTTTGCGTAGGAAAAACTAAAATTTAATATGTAGAAGTCAGACCCAGAAATCGTGTCGACCAGTGTAATTAATTATTTAAACATTTACCTTAATAAATGTAAATAATTTAACAATTCCTTGAAATTTGCGAATACATATATAAAATTCGTCATTCAAACACAAAATGCGACGATTTTTTTATTTCTACGCCATATGTTTACTAAATAATAGTTTGTTTGTAAATAAATCGGAAAATATTAGTTCTAGGTATTGTTTTCCTGTTGTTAAATCTGAGATAAAAGAAATCATTAAAAAGATTTTTTATGGTTGACATTTTAAAATTTTTCTAGAATCTTTCAAATCAGCTTCAATTTTAAGTCTTTGTTAATTTAACACATTAGAATTGGACCTAAAACGCCTAATGGAAAAAGAATAACTTACCACATACCCCCGGTATCTTAATAATTAGGACATATAGGTTTATTTGAACTTTTCGGCTTAAAATCACCCATGCCACCAAAGATTTAAACTGTTTATTATCAGCGTCTTACTCTGAAACACACTCTGTATGGGTAGGTGTGATTTTTTCCTTCTACCTAACTTACAGATGTTTAAACTTTTATAGTTTTTATTATAAAAGTGGTTTGTTAAATATTTGCAATCTGTATATCACAGTATCATCACATCACGTCTCCCGCCCAGCAGAAAAAAATATTATAAAAAGAATAACTAAGAAAAAATGTTACGCCTGTAGGCTGCCAGTTCGGATGTCTATCAAATTTAAGACATGTGATTTGTAATATGAAACAAACAAGACGTGAATTTTAATTTTAATAATTATTAAACATTATATTTAATATTATATAACAGGATAAAAAACTGGTTTAAATTATGATTGCGCAATATTTTTATAATAATTAACATTTTGATATTTAATACTGCAAGCAACATATGAAATTTTTGTAACTTTAAAATGACTTTTAATTACTTATAACATAGAGTTAAAAACTACAAAATATTTTATGGCAAGTCATTTTGGTTGATGGTTTTTATTCAAAACTAACTAAATTAAGTTCTTGGTTGATGTTATTTTCGATATTAATTAAACTAAGTTTAAAAATGCTTTTAAATTTATCATTATTAGTCTTGTTTATACGGGAAGAATCAAATTATTTCTAAGTCCAAATGAACCTGGGCTGAAATTCTGTAAGAAACATACGGAAAATGAAAATTGGGATTGAGATAGGAAAGAGATCCTTATCTCTTTCATAAGTAGTATTCTGTAATAGATGTTTTTTTGTTTCTGCTAGAAATGGAAAAACATATTTTAAAGAGTAAAAGACAAAGATAAATGCTAAAAGAGACACATAAATTTCCCATTCCTTTTTCAGTCCAGGTTCCGTTCGATTGAGTCGATTATGACCGAAAGTGGGTTACAGAATCGGTAATTTGACATTTATTACGATACAAAGATCTCTTTCCTTAATGTTTCTTAGAGAATCTTAGCCACATTTTTTTTTGTGGAGAACTTACTTTGTCACAAATTTTATTGTTGTTTGGTTAACTTGACAAAAATGCATAATTATTTCTTCTTGTTTGTTGTCTCAACTATACAGAACTAACCAGAACAGAATTGCTTTTTTTTTTATTGGATGATCTCCATCAAAAAGGCTTTCTGATGTAAAAACATACGTTTTAGAAGTTGTTTCTAAAATTTTATTTGAATATTAAAGTTAAATCTTAATTAAATTAATTCAGTAATTAAGATGGTGTAAATACTTGTGTAATAAGTTGCATTTGTATATTTTAGCCAGTTCCATGAATAATTGCACATTTTAAGTAAATACGATTATGATGCATATTATCGATATATTTGGAATATTTTTAGTGAAACCTATCATTTAATTTTGCATATTCAGCCACTTTTCATGCATATTTTAATGCATATATCAAGTTTTTATGTTGCATATAATCCGGTTCCTAGTAACAAGAAACATAAATCCTTAATTTCACTAGCGGAGCGAGGGGCTGGGGGACGCTCCGCCTAAGGCCCCCTAATAGAAGAAGCCTCCAAAAACGTATAAGTTGTTAATGTTATGTTGTATTTTGGAGTTTGTTTTTCCAAGAAGGAAAAAGTAAAAAAGGGGAATCCCGACTTTAACAAATTATATGACATACTGTGAAGGGCCCCGTTTGGAGGTAAGGACCTTTTTTTGGTTCTCAAGTTTTTTCCAACAAGAAAAGTAAATAAAGGGGGCCGACCTTAATAACGTTTATTATGTAAAATAGTGGAAGGGCCCCGTTCTGGAGGTGAGGACCTTTTTTTCTGCTCTCATTTTTTTTTCCACAAATAAAAATTGATTTTCTGAAATACTATGGGCCCCGACATTACTTTTCTGGTACCCAGATACCTCTAGCTACGCCACTGCTTGATTTAGTCCACAGACCAAATTGTATCTTGGCTGTAAACTAAACTATTGATATAAAATAGTTTTATGGTCAAGTTTCAAGTTCTAAAAAACCTTGCATATTTTTGTTATTTATTTTTAAGTAGTTTAAGTTATCTAAGATTAAGATAATAAATGTAAACACCTAATATAAATTGGATCTATATTAACTTCATAATAATTACGTTGTTGACAAAATCCATGTCAACAAATAAATCGAAGGACATTTTCGTATATCCCAATATTACGGCTTTAACTGGCTTTTATTTCTAGGAAGTGGGTATCGGCCTATCGGATGTATAAAAGGTTTTTATTAAATTATGCAGTATACTTACCTATGACCTATAGTATGTCCGCGGATGTGGTTTACAAAGGTCAAAATAAAAAAAAATATTAAAAATCTTGTTAAAAAATACAAATCAAAAGAAAAAAATTAATTATCTTTTACAGAGTGGGCAAACAATAAGAAAATATTATTTTGGGAAAAATAAACAAACACCATTTTGAAAGTTACAAAAGCAAAGAAATATACAGTTGTTTCAGAACTATGAAATCAAACTCTAAGGTGTGATTTCTTATGTTATTTTATGAAAAAAGTTTCTATAATCATATGTCCGGGATTGATACCTTACTGAGATACAGGGCATTAAAATTTAAGAAAAAAAATCAGTTTTTTCTAAATATTTTTATTATGCTTAGGCCGATTTGGATAAAATTTAGAAAATTTATTAAAAGTAAAAGGCGCTTATTTAGCCTTAACCATATCGATATTATTGGGTCCAGTGGCGTCTTAGTGGGAACCGCAACTTATTTTATTGAGAAAAAATAGTACGCCACTGATTTTTTTGTAGTTTTTATATTTTGTTACAATTAAGCAATTAATAATACAACTTTTTAATCTCTTTTATTTTTTTCTATCTACATTGGTTTTCGAGAAAAGATACTAAAGCTACTTTAATTTCTTCTAAAAGTACCCATAGACAATATGATATTAAAATAAAAAATTAAAATAAAACAATTATATGCCTTAAAATAAATTAGCAGTCGTGTATTTTATCGAAAATTGTCATTTTCCCTATTAACTAAGATCAAAATTCTTCTTTTTTAATTTTAGATTTTATTTTATGCTATTTAGGGCTACTTTTTAGTATAACTTTAAGTGGCTTATTTTTTGCATAAAACAAAGCGAGATACGAAGAAAATACAGGAGACTAAAAAGTTGCATTTTGTATTGCTTAATTATAAAAAAATATAAAAACGTCAAAAAAGTCAGTGGCGTACTTTTATTGCTCAATAATATAAGTTCCGGTGCCCACTGAGACGCCACTGGACCCAATAATAACAATAGGGTTAGGGACTAAATAAGCGCCGTGCCTGATTACTTTAAATAAATTTACCAAATTTTATCCAAATCGGCCTAAGCATATTAATTTTTTTGTGTGTGTGTTTTTTCTTTTAATTTTAATGCCCTGTATCTTAGTAAAGCCTAGTTCATAAGCTTGCGAAATGCGATTTGCGAATTGCGAATCGTGTTCTGATTGGTCAATTTGTAACGAAACATTCGAAAATCGTTACAAATTAACCAATCAGAACAAGTTTCTGCAAATCGCATTTCGCAAACTTATGTACTAAGCTTAAGGAAGCAACTCGGAACATATGTTTATAGGAACTTTTTTCATAAAATAACATAAGGAATCACACCTTGAAGTTTGATCTCATAGTTATAAAACACACTGTATATGTATTTTCTATCTTTTACACAAAAACCATAGTAGCACAAAAAAATAAGGAGATTTAATATGGTTGTGAGGTAATAGAATTATATAAAAAAACCCGAACAAGTGCAGTAGCGTATCATATTTTTCTTTAAAAATAATTCCGCTTAAACGCTACTGGAAAAAATAAAGGAAATGTTGTGCATCAGAAAATATCTCATAGTGATCGTATACCAATTTCACTAAAAATTAGTAAAAATATTAAAAGTGGTAACACAGATTTACTCTCCAAAACATTATCGCATAATATCGGGTTTTTCTAAATGTTCATATTCCTTTTAATAGTTAACGTATCAACAAATTATCAGGAATGAGAGAGGATATAATTTAATCACAAATGTGATTTCTCCCTTTCAACAGCACATTCTTAAAAATCTTGTAATTACACCGTAGGACGTATTGTTAACAGCAAATAATGGCGGTTACGCTGAGGTTATAGCTTGACCCTTCCTTAACATTTTGATTTTTTTATTGCTTTGATAACTTTATTATTAAAAGAGATATAGTTATTAAAACATATTTGTAATAAAGCTTATGGAAGAAAACGAGCATATGCGTTAATTTTTGTGAGGAGTGTATTATAAAAAGATTTTTTAAAATCCTTATAGTCTAAGAGCCCGTGAGTCTGCCAAGGGGTTGGTACTATCAAAACTATCTGGCGAATGAGACAATATATTCTTATTAGTACCCAAGTAACATATATAAAATTCAGCGTTTACAAAATGACAAAAGTTAAGTTTTAATTAATTAACCTTTAGTACCTGATACCTGCCAAAGCCACTATGAATCAAACTTTATCGCTTCTACCTATGTTTGGAGCATGTACTGACAACCTTTTAACTTTTACAAAATAACGAAGGTCTGCCGCTGACGGGCTCTTCCTCTATTACCACCCTATATTTCGAAAGCTTAAGACATTTTTAAAACACCCTGTATAGTCGAAACTTATTTGGGTTATAATATATAAATAAACTTCTACAAAAAAAATCAACCATTATAATATTAGTTATCTTAAAAATGAAAATTAAATTACAATTTTATGATATTTAGCGGTAATAAATTACAATGCTCGACGTAAAAGAGATCATAATATAAAAAAATACTAACGAGCAAAAATATAAATTACATTTGTTTGTAAGTTACCCAACACTTTTAAATGGTATCATAAATTGTAACATAACTACTATACGGTATCGTTTTCGTCCAGCTATTTACGTGGATTTTTTTTTCATTTTTACTCCAGTATCATATGTCGTATTTAGGTTTCACAAAGGGGCAATACGTTTTATTCCTGTTACATTAGAGTCATTTTTTCAGTTAAAATATTGTTAAAATATAACGTTCATTATGAAGACTTATGTTTTGAATATACAGCGTGTCTACTTAAGTTCGCTCCATATGGAAAACCTTTTAATTAATAATTTTACGAAAAAAGTTATTCTTTATTAAAAGTTCTGTATGGTCTAAAACCTAAAAGTGCAATCATCAGATATGATTTTTTTGAAGTGGTATACGAGGTATGTTAAAATATTATGAATTTTGCTTAAGAGAAACGTACCCTTAATTTTTATAGTAAGTGTCGAAAATTTTAATAAGAAAAATATTTGTAGAATTAAAAATACCTTTGAAATGTGCAAAGTGGTTTATTTAAAAGAAAAAAAGGTTTTTTCTGCGATAACGAGCTTTTCGGTGACCTTTTGCTCTTTTGACAGTTCTCAAGCTTTCTTTACAAATTACATTTAAGAATAAGTATACACAAATGTACAAACTTAAATTTTCACCTTTAACGCAGAAAAATTGATTAAAAAAGTTTTTCGTGAAAATACAGTTAGTATGAATTTCAAATTTGATGATGGATATCTTGAGAACGAAACGTTTCCCAGGAAAAATTCTTTCAGATTCGTAATAAGCACACCAAAAACCCTGTATATCTAATTTCGTCAAAAGTGAAGGTGCCGCAACTTTTTAGACAAGTACCATTATTTTTAATCCTAAACATGTTTTCTTTATAAAAAGTTTCGATATTATGAAAAATAAAGGTACTTTCGAGGGTACTTTCCTCCTGGCCAGAATTTATATTTTTGACAGCCTCGTATATCACAGCAAAAAGTTAATATACAATTATTGCATTTAATATAAAATAATAAAAGTTTTTCATATGATGCGAACTTAAGTAGAAGTATATGATCACGTATAAAATATATTTTTTTAATCTTTGTAAGGTACCTGCCAAAACAGGCACATAAATCAGGGGTATAGATTTTACATAGAATTAATTGACCCTCATAAAGATGAATTAATATAGGAAAATAAAAAAAACAAAAACTATTAACGTTTCGGTAGAAAATCTACCAGTCTTTCCAATTTATCTAAAATAATGTAAAATATAAATAATCTTACACAAAATTGTTTTGGTTTTGTTCTATATATTTAAGATATTTTTATAGCTTTTTTAAGGATAAACATAAATATTTAACAATAATATCAGCTAATTTAAATGGCTAATATTTAGTTACAAAAATATTAATAATAAATCCAATATTTAAAATTTGATATTTGAAATATTCCTGCATTTCCTGGTGGGCGATAATCTCAACGTTTATTTTAATTTTTTCATTGGACAATAATAATTATTACAATATTATTTAACCGTATTTTACGGAAATTTATTAATTCTCATAACAATTATGTTGACTTATTTTTTTTTATTTCCATCCAACCTGGGTAAAAATTACGAAAAAATTCCCAGTATTAAGTATAACCTTCAGAATACGTTCACGAATACAAAGTGATTCATTTAAATGCATTTCACGTATTTTAATGAACTTGCACTTGAACTAAATTAACTGATCATATTGCATGTTTTTTACATATAAATGATTATTTACTATTTTGCGAATGTACATTATTTTTTATTAACTCGTTAACATCGCCCCTATTAAACTTGAATAGGGTATTTTTATCTTCTTTTTTTTCTTGTATTTGCTTTGGTAACGTGCGGGTATTTAGAATAATTTTATTATATATATACATATATATATATATATATATATATATATATATATATATATATATTTATATATATATATATTTAATTATTACGCCTTTTTGTAAAAATAAGAATTATTCTAAATACCCGCACGTTACCAAAGCAAATACAAGAAAAAAAGAAGATAAAAATACCCTATTCAAGTTTAACAGGGGCGATGTTAACGAGTTAATAAAAAATAATGTACATTCGCAAAATAGTAAATAATCATTTATATGTAAAAACCATGCAATATGATCAGTTAATTTAGTTCAAGTGCAAGTTCATTAAAATACGTGAAATGCATTTAAATGAATCACTTTGTATTCGTGAACGTATTCTGAAGGTTATACTTAATACTGGGAATTTTTTCGTAATTTTTACCCAGGTTGGATGGAAATATAAAAAATAAGTCAACATAATTGTTATGAGAATTAGTAAATTTCTGTAAAATACGGTTAAATAATATTGTAACAATTATTATTGTCCAATGCAAAACTAAAATAAACGTTGAGATTATCGCCCACCAGGAAATCAGAATATTTCGAAATCAAATTTTAAATATTGGATTTATTATTAATATTTTGTAACTAAATATTAGCCATTTAAATTAGCTGATATTATTGTTAAATATTTATGTTTATCCTTAAAAAAGCTATAAAAATATCTTAAATATATAGGAACAAAACCAAACAATTTTGTGTAAGATTATTTAGATTTTACATTTTTTTAGATGAATTGAAAAGAGTGGTAGATTTTCTACCGAAATGTTAATATTTTTTTGATTGTATTTTTTTTTTATTTTCCTGTATTAATTCATGTTTATGAGGGTCAATTAATTTTATGTAAAATCTATACCCCTGATTCATGTGCCTGTTTTTGGCAGGTACCTTACAAAGATTAAAAATACATTTTATACGTGATCATACTCTACAAGTTCGCATCATATGAAAACTTTGTTATTTTATATTAAATGCAATAATTGATATTAACTTTTGCTGTGATATACTAGGTTGTCAAAAATATAAATTCTGGCCAAGAGAAACGCACTCGAAAGTACCCTTATTTTTCATGATACCGAAACTCTTTATAAAGAAAAGATGTTTAGGATTAAAAAATAATGGTAATTGTCTACAAAGTTGTGGCACCTTCACTTTGACGGAAATTAGATATATGAGGGCTTTTTGGGGCGCTTATTACGAATCTGAAAGAATTTTTTCTCGAAACGTTTCTGTTCTCAAGATATCCATCATCAAATTTGAAATTCATACTAACTGTATTTTCACTATATTTCCCTTCTTTCTGCACCACAGTTCTTGATTTAAAGCTTAAGCGTAATAGTAACATTGAAATATGCAAAAGGTGTTCATTTTCAAAAAAACTTTTTAATCAATTTTTCTGCGTTAAGGGTGAAAATTTAAGTTTGTACATTTGTGCATACTTATTTTTACATGTAATGTGTAAAGAAAGCTTGAGAACTGTCAAAAGAGCAAAAGGTCAACGAAACGCTACTAGTCATCGCAGAAAAACAAACTTTTTCTTTTAAATAAACCACTTTACACATTTCAAAGGTATTTTTAATTCTACAAATATTTTTCTTATTAAAATTTTTCGATACTATAAAAATAAGGTACTTTTCTCTAAGCAAAATTCAAAATATTTTAACATACCTCGTATACCCACTTCAAAAAAAATCATATCTGAGGATTGCACTTTAGGTTTTCGACCATACAGAACTTTTAATAAAGAATAACTTTTTTTCGTAAAATTATTAATAAAAAGGTTTTCCATATGGAGCGAACTTGAGTAGACACGCTGTATATTCAAAATAATATATATATATATATATATATATATATATATATATATATATATATATATATATATATATATATATATATATATATATATATATATATATATATTTAATATTATTACAAATTCAAATAGGCACTCTTTGGTGTAGAAATAGGTTTATAAACATGTTGCATGTTTTTTATATGTAACTGAAACAACTATAAAAACTCCCTCTAACGGTCTTCCCACTAAACTTTGTTCTTGGCTTTCTCGTTTTCTTTCCAATCGACGTATATGAGTTTATTGTGGATGCCCACTTATCAGTCTTTTACTAAGTTAATGCTGGGGTGCATCAGGGCTCACTACTGGCACTAGCTTTGTTTCTTCTGCGTATCAACGAACTTCCACAAAAACTTCCATTCGAAGTTTTGCTAACGATAGTACTCTTCACTCCAGTTTTTGGGTTCTCAAACTTAATTTCTAAGCCTGCCTTAGAAGGCAAACGTAGAGTAATCCTCTTTCACAGGACCCTAATTTAATATTGGATGGGGCGCCAGAAATCTTGTCTAATTAAATACGTCCAAAACACAATCATGTTTCTTGTTGCGAAAAAAGTCATCAAATACTCATCTTCTATTTATGAGCGGCAAAGTTCTGCAGAACAACGAAGACATTTAATCCTGTAAGCTTCACATTTGATAATAACTGGCATAACCATATTATATCTATAGCAACGGCAGCTTAAAAAAGCTCGGATTTCTATTTCGAACCAAAAGGGAAAACCCTTCTAATTTATAGACTTTGCATGCATCCAAATACGACCCTTATTGAAATATTGGTCTCATATCTGGGAAGTGGCGCCCCCTCAACCCTCACATTTGTGATTCCGTTCAAAGAAATTTTTTCGCTCTATTAATAATTCTTTCAGCAAGGCTTTCTTTTCTTGCCCATTGTTGGGCTGTACATCCCGTATTGACAATTTCCTTCTTACCTTGCTAAAGATAGCCGGACATAGAATTGATGATCGAGCTAGTGTTTCTCGGAAAAACACTTCTGCTCCTCTTTCGTGTAGGATTTGATAAAGATATCCACGGTACGGTATTATTTGAGCTTTCAAATTTTAGGGATGGTCCAAAGAAAAAAAATGTTATAATATAAAGAAAATAATATTTACACTATAATGAAATAATGTATTTTTTTTTTGTTTTCTTAGCAATTTTATCCGAAGTGTATTAATCAAAAGCCAATATGCAATATACTTTGGCAACTTTAATAAGTAAACTAAAATTTAATAAAATTAATTTTATTTTAATTCACATTTTTAATATTTGTAATTTTTTTCTAGTGGGAATATCAAGTAGGACCTTGTGAAGGAATATCAATTGGTGACCAACTTTGGGTATCCAGATATATCCTCCACAGAGTGGCTGAAGATTTCGGTGTGATTGTAACATATGACCCCAAACCCATGGAGGGAGACTGGAATGGTGCAGGTGCCCACACTAACTTCTCCACCAAAGCTATGAGGGAAGATGGCGGCATTTTGTAAGTAGAATTCATATATGCTTCATTTATTTACCAATTATTAAAAAGTTTTATATTTATTAACCACTATTTTCTTTGAATTTTAAGTTTCTTTTTATTAAAGAAATACAATTTTAAACTCTAGACCAGGACTTACCAAACTGTGCGTCGCCCTAGGGCAAAATAAATAAAAGTGATGATCCCGGTCGAGTAGGGTATTTCACAAGAAAAATTGATAGAAGTTCTAGATTTTTCCTTAAGCATAATGGTTACACAGCACTTCGTATAATTAAGTTAACATTTTAAAAGTATTTTCCAGATATATTGATCAATATAACTGAGTTAGAAACAGAGGCGGCGGAGAGCGTGGCCGACGTGGGCCACAGCCCGCGGCCTCGCGGTCCGAGCGGCCTCGCGCCATAGATTTTGCATGAATAAAAATTTTAGTAATAAAGGGCCACGCTGCATTTTTTTCCCACGATATCATTTGTCGACAAGGCGCCTCGCGGATACGACTTCGCCTGATAACTTGATTTTCCTTACAGGCGAGCAGAGAGCCTCGCAAAATGTATTTTACCCAAATAAAAATATATTGCGCCGCCACTGGTTAGGAATACTTTCCAGTCGACTACAGCATCGTCACTTTCAACAGAGAGAGAAAAACAGCTAATAAAATTGTCCTGTGACTTCAGCCCAGTGCCGTATTAACGTCGCTAGACAGGAGTAATAGGCGCTAGACAGGGGAAATTTAAAAAAGTTTAGGTCAGATGGGGATTTTGGTGACTAATTTCTCTGTGAATAAGGTGCTTTGGAATGAAATAGGCGCGAAAAGGAGGGAATTATTTTTTTCGGATCATAAAATTTTATTTCGGGTGGTGAAGTAAGGCGCCTGGCACTCAAAATAGGCGCTATGGAGGAAAGGACTTTTTTTTGTGGAAAATAGGCGCTCCGGGACTTCTAGCCTAGGGTGCCTTAAACAGTTAATAAGGCACTGCTCCAACCTAAAGCTTTAATACGACAAGGACAAACTGTTTGAATTTCAGAGCTAAGTTTCAAGGAATATTTTGCTATCAGCACTGCAGTATTAGAGGTTATATAACATTTGCGATTTCGTAGAGTTCAAACGGTGTTAGTTAAACACCGCTACGTCACACTTTTAAAGCATATCCAAGCACATATCTCATCGACTACAGGAACACTATACCTATTTACAATTTGCAGTACCTAGTTATTCTGTGGTATAATTAAGCGATGCCTATGCTAAAAAAATACAAGGCAAGTCGGTGCTTTTGTATGTAAACATTTGGTTGTTGATGACGTAGCTGTGTTCAACTTACAGCGTTCGTACTTTACTTATGCGAAGCAGGATTTTCTGCAGTTGATTTAATAAAAACCAAGTGAATACTGGAAATAAAATAGGCTGTAAGTACCAAGTGAAGGAATTTGGGATTAAAATAATGACGCATTTTTATAATAATATTTTTTATTTTTTAATTGGCATACTATAACTAGGGATGTAAAATTACCAGTGATTTAAATATCGGTAATATTACATAATATAACGGTAACATTGGTAATTTATATAAAAAAACAGCTTTTTAAATAATAAAAATTTAAACTAGTCAGTGTCAGAATGGACTACGTAATAGAGTGGATAATGTGATTTTGCTTTCTTTTTCGTTAATTAAGTCAAGTTTATAACTTCAAAACCGATATCTTCTTTTTCTTTTTCTTCCTTAAACGCTTCTACTATTCTTAAAAGATCTTCTTCATTTTGTAAATTATTATTATGGGCAACATAAGTTAGTTTTTCGGCCCTTTTCACGGTGTCTGTTTCTACTTTACCGATGAATAAATCTATAAGTACTGACGGTTCTTTCGGTTGCGGCTGTTGACGATGGTAAATTTATAATGTCTATAGCCAATATACTCATTTTAGATCTGGAGCAAATTCCTGCTTACCAAACAGGCCGAGACATTAATTTTTCGCGGGAAATGACAAATTTCTTAGCAAAAATATTACCACCTCTAATTTTGTACTGTGCCAGCGCTTCCATAATAAGATCTACTTGTAAAGAATACTTTGAATGACGCCTTGCAATTTTATAGATACACTTCGTTGCATTTAAATCTTCTGTTTCAGTTAAATTGTTGCCGCGTTGATTTGGTTAGAGTATAGAGTGGGAAAAACAATATTTTTAATGTTACCGATTTTGCTTGTATTTTTGAACTGGTCGGGAGTTTGAGGGATGTCGTAAAGGAAAATTTAAGTTTTCAAGGATGTCACAGTCCTAATAAGTTTGGGAACTCCTGCTCTAGACTAAGAAATTTATTGTTTAAAGCAGTTCACACATTTTTAATTTCATTATAACGTAACGACAGTTGTTTTAATTTACTAAATCGTGTAATTATTAGCGTTTTTCCAAGGATCTAGTTTATTTAGTATGTTTTAATTATTTAAGTAGTAAGAATACAGATAAGGCTTCGGTTGACGTCACTGATCACGACGGTTTGTGTACAGTATTTGAGGTCATTGCAAAACTGGTGTATGCGAATAATACTAAAATAGGTCTCATTATTTATTAAATGCTTTAAACATTTTATAGGTTACTGATCCTCAGTGTAAATATTTTTATAAGGAAATACAACATACAAAAATTAATTAATTACAAGATTATGTCAAATATCAAGGTCATTTTTGATAAACCAGTCACCAGTTTAGGTATTAGTTATTTAAAAATAACGTCCGTGGTGGCACTACCGCTTAGACCACGTTGACGAAACGGGGGAAAATATGGGTTAAACATCTAATAAGCCGACACCCACGGTACTCTGGTACTTGGCAGAAGCCTTCATAGGCTGTTACAAAGATAAAAAAAGGAAAAACCTACAACAATCATAAATATTTTAAGTTACAAAAAATGATTTTAATATATTTACTGATTACGCTTACATAAGAATTCCTATGATGAACTTACCTTACAACTAGTGGCTATCTTGTAAGATATAAGATAAATAAAAAAAAGTTATGCGTCACGAACGTATATATATATATATATATATATATATATATATATATATATATATATATATATATGCAATATTTCAAAACAGCCACATCAATAAATACCCGCCAAATAGGGGGCACGGCGCACACATTTTTTGAAAATCTTACTTAGGTAAGAGAAATTTGGATTACACTTCATAACTTTTTAACACTTCATAACTTTTTAACTAAATCAAGGTTTTGTAACCTTTAGTTTAAAACTTAATGCCATTATTTTATTTTGTGTTTTTTTTTATCCCGGAAAAAAAAACAGTAAAAATAAAACCCCTAAATAAACAACTCTTACATAATCAGGAAATTTTATTATTTTGTTTAAAACTATTATTAATAATCCACTCAAGTTTTTATTTTTCAAAATAATTTTATACTAGCATTTTTATAAATAAATAAAATTACCTTTATAAAAAACAAAATATGAAAAATCATGCGTTAATATGAATTAGAAATCATCATCTAAACATGTCGTGTAACTTTAAAATGTTCTTGGACAATTTTTGCCAATGTGTGTAAAGAAGACTGTCTTACGAGTTAACCTATGATGCAAGCTTATGACTCAAGCGTTCCCTATCTAATCTTTACATGCTATTCTCTTCAACACAGCAGTTCAATATATCAACTTGTTATAACGTGTATATTTAAAACAATAAGCCAAATTTTACTGCAATTTTCTGAGAGTGCCCCAATTACATGATTTTTTTATGTTAGTATCTTCTGGTTACTGAGACCTCCCAACACTATGTTTGTTTATTGTTTTATTCCCTATTTTTTTCTATAAAAACAAGTTGACTGAAAACAAGGGCCTCTTGTTGCTTTACAATTTTTTTGTATTTCTGGTCTTCATTTTTTTTTATGTTTATTGTTACAAGTTTACTTCTGCGTAAGGACGTCGTGAGAGAATAGCATGTGCCGAAGGGCGTCATAATACAAATAAGTTTGGGAACCCCTGGCCTAGATAGAAGCCATTTTTTTAAAATTACCATTTGTCTGCGACATATACATTTATATACCTTGATTAAACCCCTCGAAATTTGACGCGTTCAATCTAATTGTAAATAAAAATCCCTGACATTCATTCGTAATATTGATACATATCTCATTAAAACCTAAATTGTTATGCAAGGTCGTTATATTATCACAGTCGCTAGCTAAATGCCGCTTCCTCATTTAAAATGGAAACAGAGTTCATGTTTTGCAAATTAAAAGGATACATCAATAAAAAGCGTATTACGATATTAAATTATATTTTTATGAAGCGAGACAAAGTAAGCACGCAATATGAAATATTCATTTGAAACTCGAATCCACTTTTATATGGGTTGACATTAACTTGCATAGGAGTTCTTTAGCAGGGTTTATAAAAACGTATTATTACACGTCTTTACCAGGGCAGAAAACTTGTTATAACCCCTAAAATAAGCTCTTAAAATTAAATTGTTTCGATACAACCAACTCGCTACTTTCTAGTTAAAAATCAGAATTTGAAAAAGTGTATTACAAGTAAACAACAAATTATTGCATCCACTTATACTATAGCTCTGATTGAACATCTTTAAATAAATCCCTTTAAGTTGAAGAAAAGCTGATTTAAGATCTGGCCACACATACCCGCAACGACCCCGCAGCCGTGCTACTCGCTAGTGAAATGTAGGGGGTGCGGTGCAAAAGTTTTGTATTTAATAAAATAGCAGTAATATAAATCTGTTATATTATGCTTTGAATTACACCTAATCCTAAAATAAACCTTCACAAATAGGGTAACACAGTTTTGCCTATACTACACTAAAAGTTTGGATTAAAAGGAACAGAGAAGAGTGGCAAAATCTGTTTTATTTAAACAAGGGGATATACATACATAAAACAATAGACTTAGCTTGACAAAAATGCTTTTTATATTTTTGAGAGCATGACAAGTGCTTTTGCATTTTTCCGAATTAATTAATTTATTTATTTATTTATTAAACGGATACACCATTTTTACATTTGTTTTCTACAATAAACTCTAAAAGTATAACAATAATAAAAATTTGACATGAGTGCTTAACAACTAGCTTTAACATTCCAGAATCAGTCTTTTTAGTTTGTTTCTAAATGAGTTGAGAGACAGACCAAAGAAGTCCAGGTTGGGAAACCCATTTACAGTCTTAACAATTCTATTCAAGGGCATGTTCTGAGCATGTAGGGTGTTATAATGCTTACTAGACAACAGTGGTGGCATTCTTAAACTTCTAGGGGGTACATAAAAATCAATGTTACCCAATATACTAGGTGATGCTATAATGTTATTTATAACCTTATAAAAAAATAAAAGTTCGAAATACTGTCTGCGGTCTTCAAGCCTAGTTAAACCGTGATATGACCTCACCTCTTCCAACAAATCTGCCCCACTTTTCTCCATCATTGTAAATCCGGGCTCTTGGTGCGGTTTTGTGTGGCCGACCTTTAAATGTATGCATGTAGTATCAGTTGTCATGAAGAGAAATACATTTTTAATAAAGTACATTATCCTTAAGGGGGGTAAGGTATTTAATTTACAACTCACGTTTTCAAAGTCGGTGCCCCTGATAACTCCAAAACTACTGCACCGATCCTTTTGAAATTTTAAACACTATTTCTGTACATCATTTACGAGGTAACGCTGTCGAGTTGTTTTTAAGCGCATTGGTTTAAGGGGGGTAAGGTATTCAATTCCCAACTCACGTTTTCAAAGTCGGTGCCCCTGATAACTCCAAAACTACTGCACCGATCCTTTTGAAATTTTAAACACTATTTCTGTACATCATTTACGAGGTAACGCTGTCGAGTTTTTTTTTCATAATTTTGATTTTGCAATAACAAATTAGCCGATTTTTTCCCACAAAATTGTGTTTTTCACTTCAAAGTGTTCGAAAAAATGAAAAAATTTGGAAACAAAAAAAACTCGACAGCGTTACCTGGGGAAAACTATTATCTAACGAATGAACTTTGATTTTTTGATTTCGGATGATCCAGCACCAAGTTATGAGGGGCACCGCAATTCAACTTTTTTCGAGACACGTCCGAACAATTGCTGCCATTGCCGTATTTTTTAATATTTTTTGTAAAAATTTGATGAAACATTCTTCGAATGTCATACTTTAATGTACCATTGGTTGAGTAAATAAATTTTAACTGTGTCGTCAGAAAAAAATCACGAAAACATGGCTTTTTTGTACGATTTGACCTTAGTCCCCCTTAAGATAAGCTGTTGATTTAATTTCTTTTTTACTGTAATTTGAAATTTAAAAGGTGTTCATTGCAAAGTAATAACATTAACAGAGTTTGGGGTATCATTTCTTCTTTTAGTACTTTCGGATTTTTACGACCTCGCGCAGTAAACAAATCGAGGATGGAGAAACATGCACACTGGGAGAATACAAAACCGACACACCGTGCCCTCTGTCCGCGTTCTGACATTGACGCTCATTAGCTACCATACTCCGAACGTGAAACCCAGACAAGGCGTTGCAAATTATTGGATGAGTGGTATTTTGAGCGCACAAACACATTTTTCGCCCATAAAAAGTAACTTTTGTTTCGTGCAAGTAATCAATCCGTCAAGATCAGTGAGTTATCCCCAAAATAAAAGTAACAACTGTTTTAAAGAGTTTGTAAAATGACCAGCACTTTCGTCACATTTTAGTATGTGTTACTTTTTATGGAGAGCTCTTAAAAAATAATTTTACAAGACATTAATGAAACACTTGCCAGTGTTTACTGACCCTGTTGTCATTTCGATTTCAAATTAAGGTAGTAATAAGAACATTCGGATTTGAATATTAAATATACTTACATTATTTACTTATTGGTGAATATTGATGTTCTCAAAGAATAGTTAATCTGGAAAAATATTTAAGAAGAGTTAAAAAAGATTGCAAATACCATTAATTGCGAAAGATATGATTACTGTTCTTCAGTTTTATAAACTTACATTTTTGATAGCCAATATTCCATATACTGCATTAAAAATTGCTAGTGTCTAACAATATACAAAAAAACAGTTACCACTTTTCATAAAATAAATTGTAATAAGACTTTCCTTTTAAATTTGTTTTTTATTTTCTCAGGGAAATCGAAAAAGCCATCGACAAGCTCAGTAGGAATCACCTTAGACATATCCAGGCCTACGATCCTAATGGAGGAAAGGACAACGAAAGACGTCTTACTGGCAAACATGAAACTTCCTCAATTCACGATTTCAGCGCAGGTAACATAATATTAAATTTATCTGTATAATACCAACCAGGGCTTCACCAAAACACAAAAATGTTTTTCTATTTCTGTTATCAAGAAATTAAACTTTTAAATAAATAATCATTGGGCGTTAGGCTAAAAATCAGTACGAAAAGATGACTGATGCTAACGCATGCGCAAAAAAATATAATAAAAAGGCCTATTGACTGATAGTCAATTTAATACCTTCTCAACAGAATAATATTTAATAGTATAGGAGGTACCAATGTTTTCGAAAAAGAATTTTAGGCCAGCTGATTTTTTAATAGGGTGGTCTCCTTCCCCTTCTGGATAGACCCAGGGCTGTCTGGCTGGCGGTAGTGGTTGCGTTTATTAATTCGCATCCTACCTCTACAGGTAATATTCCAAGGTATAAAAAACATTTTAAGAAACCAAATTTTCAATTTCTAGTCTTTAGATAGGTTTACAAAACATTTTTTTTGTCAGACACTTTTATCATTGCTAACTATACAGTCGTACCAATGGTCGTCCCCCTTCTAACTTCTGACCCGTTCGGTAAATTTTGATGAAACTTGGAACGATAATATATAAACAAGGTCTGCATTTTCTGACATATCAGTGACAGCTATATTTGTCAAGGTCACAGCTGGGAGCCAACGCAACTGCTACCGCCAGCCAGACAGCCGAGGATCAACCCAAGAGGAGAAAGAACAAAATATCAAAAAATTAGCCAACCTTAACTAAAGTCATTATGTAATTTTTTGCATATCTAAAATGAAAATTTGAATTCCAGGTGTCGCCAACCGTGGCGCCAGTATCCGTATTCCACGTGGCTGTGCAGAAGACAAGAAAGGATATCTTGAAGACAGAAGACCAGCTTCAAACTGTGATCCTTACTCGGTAACCGAAGCTATAGTTAGAACTTGTATTCTTAATGAATAAACTCTGTATTTTAATATTTAAAGTCATATTTAAGATTGGATTTATGTCATTTTCCTAAACAGATTGGCACTAATTATTAATTTTGTGATAGTCGATAACTATACGTCATTTTTAAATTGCTGATAAGTTCTGCATTCTTTATTCCATAAGCCATTATTTTACCGTTTTTTTGATTTTTAAATTTTATTACTTGCGTTTCTTTTATTTTAAATATGACTTAACAAATATCCACTCTATGGAGGGCTAGAGAAAGGAGTTTAGACGAAACCGGTATTATTTTGACAAAAAAATCGGTTGTCTGCAAAGTCGGTTTACTGACGATAGTTGAACGTGACAACGTCATAAGAAAATACTGATGGAATGGTTGCATTTTTTAAAAGAAAATTAAACAATTTACACCACATTCACTTTTTACTGCACTTCCTACTTGACGAAAACATGTAAATATATTATTGTATAGCAGGCGGACCGCTCAAAGTAGGACAGAAACAGATGTCGAACGCTGCCGAACGTGGAGGCCGATTGTGCTTCTTTCGCGCTCTCGCTTGCACTTCAAGCTTTAAATGGAACACCGCATCAGTCATGATTTTTTTGTGCGTGCAGCCGGCTCCATTAAATTATAAGACGTTATCACGTCAAAAAAATGTGTTCGAAATTGCAGTATTTCTATTAGAAAGCGATATAAGGCGCTGGTGTCCTTTGGAAGGTAAAGAAATGGTGTTGCCAGGCATAACAATATGTAGTGGAATTCGTCCCATTTTTGTACAGATATTATGCAGAGTTCGTATATTAAACAGCTTTTCAACGTCACCAAAACTATTTTGTTTGGAATTTAAACAGGTAAAATTTTTTAAAGAAAAAAGTTTAAATATTATTGGAATATCCTCTACCCCTCCATAATTCACTCCTAACTTGACTTGTAATTTTAATATACTCTTGACGTTTATTTTCAAACGTCACTAATACTATGCTTCACATTTTTTTACATTTTGTTGTAGATGTTTTTATAATCAATTTTATATGTTATATGTTTATTATTGTATATTTTATAAAATATTTAAAATGTTGCATCATATCAGAGAGTACAACTTTATGTGTAGAATATGAGAAAACTATAAGTAAAAAATTTAAGAAATTATAATAAAGTTTAGATAAAGCTGTATGTGTATAGATGTGTAATTTTAGAAAGTTAATTTTAGTTACAAATACAAATTATATATATTTGCGCAAATGTATTTATAAAGATGTTAAAAAATATATGCATTATGATTTGTTAAAATATTAGTGTTTTTATTCATTTGCATCCGTTGCAAAATGAGAAAAATAAAATTTAACTAACAAGAATTAATAATTTTCTCAAGTTTTCCTTGCTTGTTATATTTACTAAAAATGAGCTTTAGTACAAAGGAAGTTTTTCCAAATGTAATTTCAATTTTAATAATTTTACTTATACCAATTTACCAATTATTTTATTTACCAATTTGTTTACCGCGAATTTAAACTCTACCCATCAGCTGTCACAGTTTACGACCATTATTGGTTTATTTATTATTTATCCCAATTTTAAGGAATGAGTACTAAATGTATAAATGAATAATATTAAAAATGCGGGCTACATTTCCTAGCTCCAAAAAAAAACTCAAAATTTACCTTAACATTTTATTAAACAAAACTTAAATTATTTAAAATACTTGAAATAACTAGAAAACAAAATGTATATAACAAATATCTACACTAAGTACCACTCTCGGGACCTAACGGAATATTTGAGCTGGATAGGACCAAATTTGACACTTTTGCTTTTTTTTAAATCTGAATTAAATATAAAATACGAAGAGCCAATCTGACTTAGGTAATTGTTTGTTTAAGAAGTCTAAATATAATTTTGCTAATTTTCTACTGATTAGATTATAATATTTGATCCTTAAATATCTAACGCAATGGTGTGTGGTCCACTCTGGTTCCAGCTAGCTCATTTATTTCCGGTTAACTAAAAAAAATTGTCCCCCAACTAGCTATGCTTGGGTAATTCACAAATACGGCAAAAAACATTAACATTTCAATAGTAAACAAAAAATAAATGTAGTCGGTTAAAATCAAGTTAATCCTGACGTTTCCTTTAACATTTTTAATGGAAAAAAGTGTCGTGAAGTTTTTTTAACTTGTTTTTTCCATTCTGTTATACTTTTTTTAAAACAAGTCTCTAAATATGTTATTTTTAATTCCTACGCTATGTTGTATTATATATTTATCAATAATAAGTTTTTAAGCTCTAGAAACATTTTATAAAATCAGTGAAGTCCTCCAGGCCACGCATGCCGTGCAGCACCATCCATTTCTCCAGCAAATTGGTTAGTACCCAAAAGATGATGGTTTCTACCACC
This sequence comes from Listronotus bonariensis, assembly GCA_014170235.1. Lineage (NCBI taxonomy): Eukaryota > Metazoa > Arthropoda > Insecta > Coleoptera > Curculionidae > Listronotus > Listronotus bonariensis. The sequence continues at coordinate 136,352 of JACEGR010002034.1, forward strand.
TATTGCTTCTCCACAAAAACATCGAGCTACTTCCATCGCTCCTCCACACTCCCCAATAACATAGGGATGTCCGTTTGGACATTTAAACCAGTGCCCTTTCGCTAAACCAATAGCTTTAACTATATCCATTTTTTCTCTATCTGTTATTGTAACGGAACTCTTTACTGCGGAACTCCATTCTTGTAAGTATAATTTAACAGTATTGTCGAATGCATCTGAATATCTTGCATTAGCAAAAAGAATAGTTTTAACTCTTACGTTCAAATATAGGTATTTTATTCTGAGAACTACTAAAAAATGTTTGTAACATGCCAGTAGGTCTATTAGAACCCTCCAACGATTTTTTAATCTTGTCATACTGTAAAATTCTATGAAGTCTTTTGATTTCAAGTTGTAGATCCTCGATTTCTTGGTCGGTAACATGATCTATTGATCGCAACAATACTTGTAAAAGTATTTCAAGGTGTAAAATAGCCTTGTCGTCTCTACTATAAGTGTGTTGAACACCTTTAAAGCAATCTATAATGTAAGTTAAAGTTTGCACTTTTGATTTTATCGCGTATAATTCTATATTATTAATGGGTTGCCTTCGTTGATTTAGAGTTGGCTTTAGACGGGTTTGTAGAGCTCCTATTACGTCATTCAGTTTCCAAGCGACTAAAACACAATAAAAATTTTAATGTAACATTTCGGTAACTATGCAAATATAAAATAACTAGCTATGATTCCCGGCTTCGCTCGGGAGTTTATATGAGACCCAAATAACCGTTGTTCTGAATGAAGTTCAACTACTCGACAACAGATGGCGCCACTACACATATTTTACATTTTTGCCACCCACAACCACCCACTTCCACCCACCCCGACCAAACTCCCTTACTCACAATGGGAGACCAAGGGGTATTTGTAACCCCGACGGGAAGTTGATCGGAGTTGCGGATGATAGCGAAAATCGTGGACACACGAACGTACATTAGCATTTTATATAATATAGCTATGATTCCCGGCTTCGCTCGGGAGTTTATAATAACCGTTGTTCTGAATGAAGTTCAACTACTCGACAACAGATGGCGCCACTACACATATTTTACATTTTTGCCACCCACAACCACTCACTTCCACCCACCCCCGACCAAACTCCCTTACTCACAATGGGAGACCAAGGGGTATTTGTAACCCCGACAGGAAGTCGATCGGAGTTGCGGATGATAGCGAAAATCGTGGACACACGAACGTACATTAGCATTTTATATAATATTAGATATATTAGATTTAACTGTTGGTCTGTATGACCAATGAATGATAAATTGTAACAGTAGATTGCACAGCGGCGTCGAAAAAGTTTTCTTTTGGATTTTCAAGGTGAACCACAAATACAGTCATGTTCAGCTGTCGCTGGATGACCTGTTTAGAAGTATCAGATACAAATCCAAAATGATTTGATCCACCAACTAATATTATGCGTAAGTTCTCTGTAAACTCATCGAACAAGTAACATCGAAGTTTCTTATACATTGATGATCGATGGTCCAATAATAAAAATTAAACGAAAATAAGCGCCTTTTCTCACTAAACCGGTTTCGAGGGACAGAGTGATAAAAAATTATACGAAGCCTTTGTGTTTGCCGACTTTTCGCGTTCTCTACGTATGAAAGGTCTCATAAGACTCCATACACTTCGATAGCGTTGGTCCGTATCCTTTATTTCCGTCATCCGCTAATATGAAAAGGCAGTAACCCTTTACGGACAGCGGCACAATTTTTTTTTTTTTGAACAATCCACGAAGATTAAAAGCCTAAAAGAACAAACAAAGTGAGAATTTTGGAGTACCATCAAATACCGAAGACGTCGCCAAATAGCAGCAAGTCGAAAATTACCACAAGAAAATCACTGTTACCTTGTTGTGTCGAATCTTTTTCAATATATAGATATCAAGTTAAATATTTTTTTGAACAAAGTGAGGGAAGTGAAACTGATAACAATCTTTTGAAACTTATGTGGCTAACTTTATTCTAAATGTTATTAATATTTCAAATGGCAACTGTCATGTGATCAATTAATATGTGTAAAGTTAAATGTGTTTTTTTAATGGAAGTATGATTATGATTTAAAGTGTACGAAAACTAACTCAAAGTAAAATACCAAATATACCTGATAATAACTCCTGACTACAATTCGACTTTAAATTTGCCAGCTCCTGTATTAGTTGATTTCTTAAAACTTCGTTTTCTCCGGCTATACCGAAAGATTTCTCTTTGGCCAGTATGACATCCTGTACAGCTCTTTTTATAAAATCGCTATATCTTGCGGTTGTTGTAATATTTGTTGAACATCTAAATTAACAAAACTTGCATTAATACCTTTTTTAATTTAAGGGTACTTTATGTAGACTTGTAAGAAAAAGTAAGTTACAATACACTTGTCAGGTATGTTTTACATGGAGTTTCCTAATTGTGGTAAAAATTAGGTTCTATTAATAACTTTATTTTATAAAATTTTTTTACAAACATAGGTTTGGAAATGCAATGGTTTCACGACTTTTCACGAATTATTAATATCTTAAACATTTGTCTTCCAATTATGATAAAAATTGGTTTGATGTAATTTTTAGCACTATGTAACTGGTTTTTGCAAAACGTATAGTCGCTTTCTTAGAGCCAGTCTAATTTTATTTTTTTATAGTTAATTAAGGTACCTCTTGAAATTTCTTGTTCAGACTCACGATTTGAAAAATTTTAAAAAAATGCAACCGTTAAAAAAATTGTTGATTTTTAGTTCATGATATAATAAAGTCGATTTAAGAACACTACATAAAATTTTTAAAAAGTAACTGTTTTACCAGTTCTGTGATTTCCACACTTTAAATTAGTGGTTTGTTTCAGTACCACTAGAATTTATTTATACAGTGTTCTGGTTAGATTCTTTATGAAAAGTTCTACATGGTCCAAAACCTAAAAACAACCATCAGATATCAAATTTTATTATACTTATGAGAGGTTTGTTCCTTCAGAGTAAAATACCTGTATTTTTTCTAATATCGACAATTGGTAAAGAGACAAGATGTTTAGAAATAAAAATCACACACCAAATTGCATATTTAAGAGTGATTTTTAAATCTAAACATCTTCTTGTATAATAATTTCGATATTAGCAAAAATCCAGGTACTTGATTATTCAGCAAAACTACATTTTTGGCAAAACCTCGACTTGGAATATGCAATTTTTTTATAAAGAATAACTTTTTTCGTAAAATTAATAATAATTTTTTCCCTATGACGCCAACTTACGTAGGCACACTACATATAACTAAACATCAAGTTATTATAAATTTTGCAACAATTTAGTTTACATCTGATCATTAAATTTAAAGTTTATCAGGGATAAATCAGAGATAAGGTCCAACGGAAAAACACTGTATGTGCATATAATAATCCATATAATATACGGTGGTTTTCCGTAGGACAGCAGTATAGTATGCAACTCATGCATAATGAATCTTTTTATACTCAATTTTCCATTTGAAAAAAAAGTATCACACACAGAATTTTAAGTTTTAATTAAGTCCTGGAAATGGTATTCCTGTGCGATAAATGTAAAATAATATATTCAAGATGGAAAAGTTTAAAAACCCTGCATCATAAAAAAAGACCATTTCCGGACCCATGTTTGTATGTATATGTAAAATCTCTCCTTAAATTATCTTAACAACATTCCCCAACACCTAGTAAATTAATAAGAGAAATAATTAATAAATTAATATACAGGGTTATTTTTCGTTGGTTATTTTTAAGTTGGTATTTTCCTTTTCCACTGTAGAAAATGCAGAAATTAAAAAAAAATCAAATGAAATCATGTCGGAAAAATGCTTTCTTTCCAAGATATATTAAAGTTTTAAGAAAAAATCCTTTTTATCAACTTTCCTACCACTCCAGATATTTGCACATTTGGTACACTTCTTTTGACCATTACATAACATTTCTTGCTGTAAAAGTTTTTTGAAAAAATAGTACGCCACTGCTTTTTTCTTTTTTAATTATTATTATTTTTGAAATACTTATTTATTTTTGGGGTAAATTTGGTTCTTGATATATCTCCGTACGACCAAAGAATACACATCCATAGAAGCCCACAAGTGAGATTTCAGCGTACCCTGAAATTTTAGTTTGCTACCTTGACCACCAGATAGCGAAAGTTACATGTCGTTTGGCACCGGACCCATCAGAAAATTGGTTGATGCCCATGTCGAGTTTCTATTGGTAGTTCAGACTACCCTCGCTCGTGGTACGCTAAAATCTCACTTGTGAGATTCTATGAATGTGTGTTCTTTGGTACGACGAACGATTTTGTTTAAAAACTAACTAAAAACATTTTTTGCTGTAAAAGTTTTTTGAAAAAAAATAGTACGTCACTGCTTTTTTCTTTTTTAATTATTATTATTTTTGAAATACTAATTTATTTTGGAATAAATTTGGTTCTTGGATATATTTCCGTACGACCAAAGAATACACATCCATAGAAGCTCACAAGTGAGATTTCAGCGTACCCTGAAATTTTAGTTTGCTACCTTGACCACCAGATAGCGAAAGTTACATGTCGTTTGGCACCGGACCCATCAGAAAATTGGTGGATGCCAATGTCGGGTTTCTGTTGGTAGATCGGACTACTTTCGCTATCTGGTGGTAAGGGTAGGTACTAAAATTTCAGGGTACGCTGAAATCTCACTTGTGAGCTTCTATGAATGTGTATTCTTTGGTACGACGAACGGTTTTTGTTTTAAAACTCAAAGCGATTTTCATCCATGGCAAAATCTTTAAAATCGGATATGGTGTTTTGTAGGTATGTAAAATTCGTTTTTGTTAAATTTTTTAATAAAGTAAGGTCAAATACTTACATTACTACAATTTTATATGGCATTAAAAAAGTTTTTGCATCTAGAAAGCTATTACACAGCCAAAAACCTAACTTAGAAATAAAATACCATATCAGATTTTAGTGATTTCCCATGCATTAAAATAGCTTATATTTTTTAAACGAAAACCGTTCATCGTGCGGAAAAGTATCAAGAGACCAAATTAACCCCAAAGTAAATGAGTATTCAAAAAAAATTAATTAACGCAAAGGGTAAATTTTTTTTAACTTTTGCAGCAAAAATGTAATATAATAATCAAATGAAGTGTACCAAATTTTGCGCAAATATCTGGAGTAGTAGGAAAGGTATGATAAAAAGGATTTTTTTCTTAAAATTTAACACCCTGTATTTCGGAAACGGAGTATTTTCCAACATAATTTTATTTAAAAAATGTTCTTATTTTCTTGCATTCTATACAGTGTTAAAAGGAAAATACCAACTTAAAAATACCCCTGTATAATAAAATAATTTTAAAATATCATACCTAGGGCAGACTTTAAACTTAATTTCATTCTCGTTCTGATTAAGCCAGTTATCCATATCGCTACTTTCAAAAATATGCCCACAGTCGTTTAGCATGACATAGATGGCGTCCGGATCGTCCTCGCTTCCTAGGAATATGTCCGTCAGTTCATCATTATCGCAAATCCTGCATAGTTTAGGGCAAGGATCGTTGCAAAAGCCGACACAACGGTGTCCGCATTTTAATAATTTCTTGCATCTAAAATGATTTGGAAATGTGTCTTATATACAGGGTATTTCCTAACTACAGTACGAAACTTAAGAGGGTGATTTCTTTTGTCCTATTATGAAGAAAAGATTCTATGAACACATGTGCCGGACTTGCTTCGTTTCTAAGATACAGAGGCGTTAATGTTTAAAAAAGTCGATATTATATTTTAAATATTTTAAAAACGCTTTAACCGATTTGGATGAAATTTAGTACATCTATTTAATGTAATAAGAAGCTTGTAAAGCTCTACCTAGATTAGGATTATTGGGTCCAGTGGCGTCTCAGTGGGCACCACAGCCAATATTATTGAGAAAAACGTACGCTACTGAGTTTTTATAAAGTTTTATATTTTTTCCGATTAAGTCATTAAAAATGCAACTTTTTAGTTTCTTGTATTTTTTGTATCTCGCTTTGTTTTCGAGAAAAAAATTGAAGCCACCTTATGTGATACATCGTTGGTAATACTAAATAGTATCCATCAACAGCATAAAATAGAATCCAAAATTAAAAAATAAACAATTTTGACCTTAGTATATAAGAAAAATGGGGTTTTTCCGATAAAAAAACACGAGTGATCAATTATTTGAAGGCAAGTAATAGTTTATTTTTAATTTGTTACCGTGTTGTCTATGTGAACTTATTAGAAGAAATTTAAGTGGCTTTAATTTTTTCTTCAAAAACGAAACTAAATATTGAAAAATATACAGGTGACTAAAAAGTCGCATTTTTAATTGCCTAATGGGAAAAAATAAAAACTCTTTACTTTTTTTATTTAAATTGGCTGGTCTTAATCTAGGTAGTGCTTTATAAGCGCCTTATTGCATTAAATAATTGTTCCAAATTTCATTTAAATGGGTGAAAGTTTTCTAAGATATTTAAAAAATAAAGACTTTTTTAAAAACTTTTATGCCCTGTATCTCAGA